>VXBJ01000892.1:0-100825 GCA_013400055.1 Nycticryphes semicollaris | reverse complement strand
AGCAGTGGGTTTCTAGGGAAGCACGTTAGTGACAGAAGGAGAAAAAGCATCCTTGTTTTAAAAGAATTTTTTTTTAAACCCTAAACTTAGTGCTATTTACTTTGGCTTTCTCGGCACAGCCCGGGTTGTTTACCAGTGGGGACGAGAATTTACACTGCTCAGGCCCCTCAGAGAAGTGATCGCGATGTAGATCAAACCACCCATAGTTTGCTTACGGCAATGGTTTCCCCAGAGACTTGTGTTTTGATTTTAAGTAAACAAATAGCAATACAAGTAGGAGGATGGTGACTCAGGTAAAAGTACACAGATCTGTTATATATAGTGAACATTATATGTGTTTAGGATTCCTCTGAGAATTTAAAAAGGCCAGTTTAAACGGACTCCATAGTTCTAACTTAAACAACTAGAATAAAGTTAGTGTATTCATTTAAAAAATAGAAATATCCCTGTTTCTTTTGAACTAGGCAAGTGGCACATTTCAAAACAAAATTGTATTACTTTGGACATAAATAGCCTGAATTTGTTGCCAATATTTGCTGACTTCAGAAAACATGACACTTGGTTCTACCTAGAAAAGGAAAGGGTGTGGGGTTCCCTGGCTAACCTCTCTTCCATTTGTACAACACCCAAACCTCTGAGCTGGACTGGACTTCTAGACCTTTCCATGGGATGAAGGATTTCTGACAAAGCCTCCCTTTCAGGCCCGTGCAAAACATTTCTCAGGCACAGAGAAATGTGCTTCTTACCCACCCACTCCTACACACAGCGTGCACTTCGTCAAAACAGGGGACCACAGCAACTCAAAGGAAGGGTGATCATGGAGTTATTTACTCGTGCAAATGAATTAGTTCAAGACTTTTCCCCATGTCTTTATGTTAATGCATAGATATATGTTTCAATTCCGGCTATGTACGTCAACAAATACAGTCATCCAAATGACAGCAATACAGTGACATACACTGGAATACACTTCTGCAAGCACAGCTACCTCTCCAGAACCCGGGCTTAGCAGTTCCCTAGGAAATAACGAGAAAAGCATGCTGAAATGCTGTTCGTTCTACCGACCCCAACCTTCTCTATGCTTTCCTTGTTGTATTCCGTCTGTAGAGCTGCAAGCAGACAGAAGGACACTTGCAAGGAGCAAAAGTCGCCGCTTCCTCCCCATCCACCTCAGTGCTGCAGGCAGCATTTGCACAGTGAGCAAGGCAGAGGATGGGGTCCAGAGGACAGCTGTGTTTGCTTTTTTCCTTCCTTACGTGTGTATGCATATAGTCACCTTTAGGCAAAAAGCATCCTCAAATTCTTCACAAGCACACACTGAACTAAGCTGGGGAGAAAGACACCAATGTGAAAGACTTCTAAGGTTTGCCACAGACAGACACATATTCCAGTGAGTCTGTTCTCAGCCACAGGGAGACATCAGCTACCAAATACTGGTGTCCTTCCCCAAACTCTGGGAAAGGGCCCCTGTACAATTGAGGGCAAGCCTGGGTCAGTGAAAGGAGGATATAGGTCTTTTAATGTGTAATGAGGCAGAACCTTAAAATCTACTGAAGACAAAGCAGAAGCAGTCAGGTCAATGAGGAGCATCAGATGCTGCCCCAAATCTCTTAGATACTATGATGGAAACAAAGCATGTTCAAGACGCAGATGCGGCAGGGACTCTGTTTGCTGAATCCCGGTTTTCATTTGAAATCCAGCAAAATCACGCACGAGGGGGCACTGAGGCACTCCCAGCATAGGAGAAACACTTTGCTTGTCTTGGGGTCTGTGGTGTCTAGTTTCTGCTATGGCCTGGGAGATAGAGGAGCTGTTTAAATAACTGTTGTAGCCATGAGGAGAGGTTTTGGGTTTCCTCATGAACTCTCTGACCACAGTTGTTCCTGCCTGGGTGTCACTTGCCCTCAGCGCAGGGCTCCAGGAAGGGAGGCAGAGAGGGGGGCAGGGGAACTTGTGTGAAGATTAACATTTCTTTAGCACTTCTGGTATATCCAGGCCTGTCTAATTATGCTTGCAGGAAAATGACAATGCAAAACCTGCATCTAGGTGGTGACGTGCTGAAAGACTATGCCTGACTCCAAGGAGGGATATGAGCTGGAAATCAGCTGGGAGGTGCTCCAAGCCTTTTTCCTTGCCACCTTCTCCAGAGTCTGGAGCTAGGCAGAAACTAGTCTCAGCGTTAGTAAAATAAATGTAGATTAGTGCCTCATTGGCAATTTCCATGTTTTTTTCTATTCCACAAGACACAAATAGAGCTGAATAAGTGTGCCCATACAGCATCTTCTCCCTTCATACAGTTATGTTACTATGTTGGGTAAAATTGTCATGCTTTCAGAAAATGGCAGAGAGAGATATAACAAGCCAAGAAAGACAGAAGAAGCAACATGGTTGCTGAGGAACATAAGTGATACTGATGTCGCAGGAAAGCCTTTTATCACTAACGGATTCATTGGAAAGGCAGGAGCAATGTCACAGGCAACCATCTTGCAGAGTCAGGTTGGTCTCATGTCCCTAGAGTCTGCGCTCCTCATTGACATGTATTTCCAGAATGCCTATCTCTAAGAATCAAGAACTGGAAATTAGAGAGTAGGATAAATGGGAATCAGACCCCTGCTGACAACTTGAGAAATTGTATTTTCCCCTCAAAAATTTTTGCCTGCCCTGGGGTAGTCAGGTGATCAGAAATCCTAGGTCCTTATTACCAGTTAGCATAGTCAGCACTGCCCCCAGAATGATTACGCATACTAATAGAAATGCTTCTTTGGCATCACATTATAAATCCAAACTCTGCAGGTTTTAAATGGAAATGGTGAGTGACAACAGTCCCTTCACCTTTGCTTCACAGCATCTTTTAATCTTCACTAGCAGAAACCCTTGCTTTCTATTTTGTCATATTTCTGACTCAATGGAGACAGGAGTTGGAATTCATTAAAATGCCAAGCGCAAAGCTCTTCACAAATAATAAGCAACTACAATAAATAATGAATGAATTTAGCACTTGTGAGAAGTATCAGACTTAACTGCCAGAGAGTCAAATTCTCTATTTATCTTATCTGGAAAGCAAAGATAACACCAGTAGTGGCAGCTAAAGTACACCCCTGCTGCCCAGGAGTGGCAGCCAGGCTCAGAAAGGCCACCCCTAAGCTCAGTGACACTGAGATGACATGCTGACAGTCACTGGCCTGTCACTCTGATGAGTGGACATCTTTCTGCTGTGACCAATGATACTCCCACCTCATCTGCTGAAGTGCAATCATTCGTTGCATACTACAGGGAAGTGATGCTAATCATCTGTTATCTCAAGCAAATGGCCAAAGAAACCCATGCAAAAATCCAGCAGCAACTGGAAAAAATTAAAGGGAAGGACTGAAAGGCTTGTCTTTTCCTTTGCCTTGGAGCCAAGGAAAGGTATGAAAGGGGTTGTTGATCAGAGTGCTGGCTTTATTCGGAGCAGTGGTTTGAGCCAGCCAGTCCTGTAGCACTGGATTATTTTAATTATCCAGCTCTTTGCAGATTGTTTTCGATTTTACGGTCTTATTACTCCCACTGATGTAGGAAATCCTGAGGAAAGGGCACACAGACTCTCTGTAATACAGTCTGTCTGATTCTCAGCCCCTGGAGCTGCAAATTTGGGGAAACACCTGCAACGTCTCAAGTAAAGCAAGTTGCACTCTGGCCCTCGATGTGAACTGGGAGCTGCCGGAGGGGACTGAGAGCCCCAGCTGGGCAGAACAGCCTCACATCAAACCAGGCAGAAAGCAATCTCTTGAGGAACAACCCTTCCAGGGCTTGGGTAGATACCTGCCAAGCATGTCCTCTTCTCAGTAGCCAAGAGCCAAAAATACTTGCATTCCTCACATCTACTGGCAAATCATGATATGACACAATATTGACACCTAATGCTAATGTACCACAGCTGTTTGTGGCTCTCGATAACCTCTTCACAACCGCTTCAGTCTGGATCTGCTGCATCTGTGAGATGTGAAGGTGTATGAGAAAACACAAATACACTTTCCTCATACAGTATTTCATGTTACATCCAACATTTCCAGAGGTGAAGTGGCTACAAAGAAGCACAACATCAAAGTCCTACAGAGATTACTGAAAGCTAACATATGGAGGGCTGGCTTTCTTAATCTGAATTGAAGATGACTTAATTTAAGTAATCAATTGAAGCTATTTTGGTTAGACATAGAAACCCAGATATAAACAGTAAAAAAGACCTTGCTTTTGCTCAGGGTGGATGATATTCTGAATATCTAATTTCAAGTTCAGTGAAGTTACCTGATTATATGCAGTACAGCAGTAGATTTCTGGGTAAATCATTAAAAGGTACAGCATGGAACAAGAACAAACTGTTTTTTTCAGACATATGAGGGTTGGGGAGCTTTTCATCTTGTCTTGATTAGAGAGAAACAGATTCCCCTCTTGCATGCTAAACATTAGGATACCGACAATAGCAAGTGCTTCTCACTCCTGTGCTCTAACCCTGCTCAGAAGAAGCTGGGAGGGAGGAGAGATTAGCATCCTGCAAACATCTTCCCTTTATGGACTGTGTATAAATAACAATACAGCTAGAAGTTTGTTCCAGGAGATGGGCTATTCCACACGCAGCAGTATTTCAAATGCAGACAAATCTGCAGTTCAGGCCTTTGAACTGCGCCTGAGATGGCAGCGTGACATGGACAATGTTATTATTATAATTACATAAGAAAACACAGTGGCATATAAATCTTCCAGAACTTGTATCTTATTGCTGCTCAGCCTTGCCAATGTTATTTGTCTTCATCTGTTTCTCAAGGAAGTGGGGAAAAAAAATTTAACTTACGACCTAAGAGAGCCAGAACAATCAGTGTTAGGTCCCTGCTAAAGCTGTTAAGATGGGAGAAAGGAGACTGGTGACACAGCAGCACGGAGCCTACAGATTTTGTCTCCAAGCTACAGTCCATTAACCAAGGCACCCTGCCCAGGAACAGATCCCAAAGTGTGGCAGAGCTTGGTAACCTTTCTGCTGCTCAGTGTCTCTTAGGCAAGAGGCAGCAGGTTGCTGGACCACATCTGGCATGCACTACCACGGGACAGGAGAGGCTGTGGTGGAGCTGCAAATGCATAGGTGCAGCAGAGTAGGGAAACCAGAGACAATTATGTGAGCCTCACAATTAGCACATGAGATTCAGCAAATCCTCTGAGGTGGTTTATAGTCCCGTAATTCCACAATAAAAGGCACAATAGAAAAAATGTGATGGCAAAATGCAAATTGGTTGATGGAGAACATGCCAAGAGATCAGGACTTCAACTCTGAAAGGTGTACACTGGAGGAGGAGAAGGGAGATAATCCACATGTGGAAGGGAAACCTACCTCCCTGTACACCAATTCAAAGAGCAAGTGCAGTCTGTCTCTCTGTGAAAAACACAAACTATGGCAAAAAATTTGAGAAGAAAGTGTTAAATACCTTGCTGTGATGGGCAGATGATTTTGGGGCTAAACGCTGGCCCTTGAAGTCCTTAAATTAATTTTTATTTCTGAAATTAGCTGACATTTATTAACTTGAGTTGTCTTGCGGTTATGTAAAGCAGACTTCAAAACTTGCAGTGAACTGTCAAAGGCTTGAAGAAAAAACATGAAATCCAGCATTGTCAAATCCAGTGTTCTAAAAAAGCTCCACACATTAAGTGCACATTTGGCCATAGGAAAAGTTGAATTTGTTCTTTTAAGACAATATGTACTTTTTGCTTATTCGATTTAAGTTCTCCAGGCTAACTTTATGCACTCACAATCATTTTTTGAGACCTTGAAGAGATCCCCTAGGGATTAGACTTTGCAGAATGGGCGGCCCAGATGTCTCTTTGAGACTTTAGGAATCTAAATCATATGAACCCTGTATGATACAGAGCTGTGCTAGGTTTACCCCTAGGATATCTGAAGAATTCAGGGAACCAAGGAGCTCTAAAGCAACCATGATGCTCCTCCAATCCAGGGCTAACCAGGGGCTATTTCAGCCCTGGTGAACCTTGGATCTCCATCATCTGCTGTAATGGAAGACTGGGCAGTGACGCTCCAGTACACTTGTGGCACAGACATTTAATCCCTTACTCCTTGCCTGCCAACTACATTTATTCAGGATCAACCATCAGCTTCTTTCCCTGTGTCTTTAGAACAGTTTTCTGGTTTATCGAAGTATGAGTCTGCTGTATCAGGGGTTAAGTACTGAGCTCTGTATTCCAAGTGTTTCTTTCACAGGGATTCATTTAAAACACAGTGCACTGACATGTGTTTTTAAATGCACTCCTCAGGTAAGACGTAAATGTTAGTTTGGAAATGGTGTGCACCTCCAGGCAGCTCAAAGTAATTGCTGTTTCATCTTGAAGCAAAACGTGCTATCACCTGAAGTCATATGTGCATTGAACAAGGAGTCACTTAATGATACCTCAGTACTGGGTGAACTAGATATCCCTGTCTGAAGTCTACCTGGCTGGAGATACAAAAGATGTAAGGGGAGAAATCCCACATGCTGCCAGCACTACAGCACCTAAATGTGGGGAACAACTTCTAAAGCTAAAGAGATGTCTCCCTGTTCTTTTCACACAGAAAGCAGGCTATTATCAAAACACAGTGGAAGGAAAAAACCTGATACCAGGTATCTGATGGAGTTACAGGTGCTAAACAGGAGCATCATGTAGCAGCTGGCAGAGGCAGCTAGAGGGCCAGCCAAAGCATCAGGAAAAAAGTATTTTCCTGGGAAAAGGTATCATCCCAGCCAAAGGTACCACCACATGGCCAAGAACTGTGCAGGAAGAAGGGCCCGATGAGGGGCACGGGGAGCTGAGTCAATGCCCTCCAGCTAAGCACACACCCATCTGGAAAGCTTCGCCTTCAAAGCTCAAAGGCAGGAGGGACAGCCTCCAAAGATCCCAAAGCAGAAATCTTTGGACATCTAGGGAGCTCTGTATGTCTTTCATTGACCATCTAGTCTCTCTCTGCCTTTCCTCTCTCATCCCAGCACCACAGCCTCCCTCTCTTTACACCTCCTAGAGCTTCTCTCTCCTCTGTACTGGTCTCCGCCATGTTATTCCTTCTTTCACTTACCTTTCTAGCTGTTCTACCCCTCACCTAAGGCAACATGGATGGCTTTTGCTGCAAACTCATTGTGAGCTCTACCCTTTATTCTGCTTCTTTTTCTCATGGCATGAGCTTAATTTCAGATGTCAGTATCTGAAGTCCCCTGTCACTAGTGAGAAAAAGGCATTTCTGGGAGGAAATTCATTTTTGTGATGTCTAGCAGACGTCTCTCTGCCTTTGGCAAGATGAGTCCTATCTTTAATGACCACTCCTTTCCTAAACCCATGAGGCTGAGCAGAGCTGTCTGTCAGTCTTAGTTTGTACAGTGCCTAGCACAAGAGCAATCCTTCAAGTTTACTCTTTCATCACTCTCACAATAAACATAGAATCACAGAATCATAGAATGGTTAGAGTTGGAAGGGACCCTAAAGATCCTTGAGTTCCAACCCCCCTGGTGGGCAGGGACACCTCCCGCTAGAGCAGGTTGCTCAAAACCCCATCCAGCCTGTCCCTGAACACTTCCAGGGATATGGCATCCAGAAGTCATCTGGGCAACCTCTTCCATGTCTCACCACCCTCACAGTAAAGAATTTCTTTCTAGTATCTAATCTAAATTTCCCCTTTTTCAGTTTAAAACCATTACCCCTTGTACTACACTCCCTCATGAAGATTCCCTCCCCATCTCTCCTGTAGGCCTCTATTAGGAAAGCCTGGAAGGCTCCAATAAGGTCTCCTGGAGCCTTCTCTTCTCCACGCTGAACAACCCCCAACTCCCTCAGCCTGTCTTCGTAGGAGAGGTGCTCCAGTCCTCTGATCATCTTCTTGGCCCTCTGCTGGACCTGTTCCAACAGGTACATGTCCTTCCTGTGTTGAGAACTCCAGAGCTGGACACAGTACTCCAGGTGGGGTCTCACTAGAGCATGGTAGAGGAGCAGAATCACTCCCCTTGACCTGCTGGCCATGCTTCTTTTGATGCAACCCAGGATGCGGCTGGCTTTCTGGGATGCCAGTGCGCACTGCTGGCTCATGTCAAGCTTCTCATCCACCAACACTCCCAAGTCCTTCTCATCAGGGCTGCTCTCCAGCCACTCTCCACCCAAGCAGTATTTGTGCTTGAAACTACCATGTCCCAGGTGCAGGACCTTGCACTTGGCCTTGATGTACTTCATGAGGTTCACACAGGCCCACCTTTCAAGCCTGTCCAATTCCCTCTGGATGGCATACCTTCCCCCCAGCATGTGACCACACCACACAGTTTGGTGTCATTGGTAAACTTGCTGAGGGTGCATTCTATCCCATCACACTGTCCATGTCTCTGACAAAGATGTTAAATAGCACTGGTCCCAGTACTGACCCCAGTACTGAGGAACACCATTCCTCACTGGCTTCCACTTGGACATTGAGCCATTGACCACAACCCTTTAAGTATGCCATGCAGTCAGTTCCTGATCTGCCAAGTGGTCCATCCATCAAATCCATGACTTTCCAATTTAGATACCAGCATGTCATGTGGGACAGTGTCAAACGCTTTGCATAAGTCCAGGTAGAAGACGTCTGTTGCCCTGCCCTTGTCTACCAGTGCTGTGGCACTATTGTAAACGGCCACCAAATTTGTCAGGCATGACTTGCCCTTGGTTAAGGCATGATTAATAAGACTTTTTTGTTACACAGTGGTGTGTAAAACATTAACTAGATATCCTTATTTTTTTTTAAATCATTTTTGCAAACACTTTAACCAACTTGTCCTTCTGGTGGTTAGCCACCTTTCTCCCTACCAGGGCCATTTCACAGAGATGAAGTGATGAAATGATTCATGAGGCCAGAGAGACAAAAAAAGGAAGGAGCCTGACTATTGCTCTTAACAACCCTGCAGCTTACAAGTCTCTGCTCCCAGTACCACTAATGCATTTTACAGTTATTTTTCAATGCAAAATGCATAATATGATCTTGCTGGAAAACAAACAGAATGGAAAAAGTCACATAGCCAGGCCCCCAACTATTTCTTCCCATTCTCTGGGTTTCTCAGGTTTTCAGTTCTTTCTGCACAATGGCTCAAACACTGGTCAGAACTTACGAAGAGTAATTACCATTCCCATCTGATCTTAGGCCATGTCCTACGATGCTGAGCTGAGGGTTTGAATACCTTCAGGCTGACCTGGGCCTCCATTCCTTGATTACTTCTTCAACCCCAGGAGCTCCTCCAACTCCCCAGCCTTGCAAGTTTAAGGTTCTTGAGGTCCAAAAATGAAGATGCTGTTTCTATTTTGTGTGATACATCTAAGAATAATACTTACAATACTAATGGGAGACTGCAGAGAAGACAGAGCCAGGTTCTTCTTAAAGGTATGCAGTAGAAGGGTAAGAAACAATGGATACAAGGTTTAACATAAGAAATTCTGACTCATTATAGAGAAAATGTTTTTTACCATGAGGATGTGGGTTGCATCTCCACCTTCAGAGAGGTTCTGTTGTCAGGACAAGGCCCTGAACAACCGGCTCCCACAGGAGGTGCTTTGAGCAGGAGGCTGGACGGGAGACCTCCAGATGTCCTGGGGGTCACTTCCAGCCTTCCTGATTCTATAGAATTATTTCAGTTCAGGCAACCTCTACAGGAGGACAACTTCCCAGAAGACTCTCAAAGAGAAGTTCCAAGGGTTGTTGGGAGTATCTGTGTTACACAGACAGTGTAGTACAGACCCATTCACATTAAGTGCTTAGAAGCCACACCAGATACTGGAAACCAGCTAATTGTGATACTCTAAGACAGGCTAATTTGCAGTCCTTCTTTTTGAAACCTGTGATTCAGCTGGGGCCGTTTTGTTTCCCTTCTGGCAGCAAGTACAAACTATACCAATAGAGGGTGGTTTACAGTGTGAAGTCAACTACTCTAAAATGACCACATATTACCAATAAAAAGCTTAGTGGTAAATGTGGGATTTGTAGACTTGTCAGTTTAAGCTCTCCTGCTTTTTGGAAAGGTGGTGTATTTATGACAACAGAGAAACGAACTATTTCTTGTCTTGGAGAAAACACCAGTTCGTCGAATCACAGAATTGTCAGAGTTGGAAGGGCCCTCTAGAGATCATCTAGTCCAACTCCTCTAGAGCAGGATTGCCTAGGCACATTACTCAGAACTTCATCCAGGAGCATCTTGAAGGTCTCCAGAGAAGGGGACTCCACAACTCCAGTTCTTTGTAGATTTTGAACTGGGTGAAAAATTTCTATGACCATTGCTAGAAACCCATTTTATTCTGCCTCCTCCACTGAGCTTGCCACATCTGGGCTCATGGAAGGCCACCTTAGAATTACTGGAGCTCACTGCTTCTAGGATGTCACAAGAGATTTCTTTATGAGGAGTTATGTCAGGAGTTGAGGCAGGTATGGCCGCTTTACAGTCGTAACCGTATTTGTGCTTCTTTACTAATAAATATTAAAGGAAAAAAGGGAGAGGGCAGCAATGAAGAATTATTCTGGATAGCATTCTTTCCAGCTCTTCCTATTAATTAAGTGTGTTTCCTTCAAACAACAACTATAGTCAGATTTCTGAGGGCTGTCCTGGTTTATTTAAATTGATTAGAAGAGTAATACTGCTATTAAATTTAATGGAAGGTAAGACTAAAGAACTTTGAAAATCCCACCCACAGCAAATATTGACCCAGCACATTTGTTGGTTTATTGCTGAATTATAAAAAGTGGGGTGGGAGTGCGGGGAAGCATATTTATGGTGGTGCAGGATCAGCACAGTGATGTATTGTGCTGGGAACAGGATGTGGAACAGACACCACGGCAGAGTAACAGCACTTGTGCCCAGGTTACCGATGGGCAAAAAAGGAAGAGGTTTCTGCCAGCAAAGCAGACGAGGAATGGGGCAAGAAGGCTTGGCTAGAGCAGGACTGAGAGAAGTATACAGCTTAAGTATACAGCTGCTAGGGAGGTGTCTCAAGAAATGTGCTTGTATTAGTTAATTAGATTTTCCCGATAGTAGCTTTGTTTGTATTTAGGCAGGTTTTTTATGGCAGATGTTTAGGTATGTATCTTAAATGGAACATTCTTTCTTTCTTTTCACTAGGACTTTCAAATTTTCTAGGTATTAGATATCAGACAGAAGTCTTAATGTCACTTGTATGACACTAGATGTAGGATTCTCTTCAACTGAGAGAAATTTGTTGCATATTGGAGCAGTACGGTGAAGTATGTTGAATGTTTATGATAATCCAGATGGACTGAATTGATGAAGGTTGGACAATTGCAGGCAGCCATAAAAAATAGTTTGACATTCTGTGAGCACTGTAATTTTTCTTACACCTGCAGACTGTGACATAATTTTTTAATAAATTTTATTAATGGCACCAATGCATCATATATGCTTCAGAATAACCTTCTTTTGTGTAGAAATCTACCTCAAAAGTCCCTCCTAAAAAGCTTTTGTGAAAAGCTATGTAAAAAATGCAATTATGTAGGAGCTCTCCCTTCACCACGAGGTTCACCAGATTCATTTTAGAACATGCTTCCTGCTAAGGGTTTCATACTCCAGGCACATCTTTACCCAGGCTTGCGATTGTCTCTCTGCTCTGCGTATTTGTGTGCTTCCCATTGGATCCATATCAGACTTTTGCTTCAAGGAATTTCTAAGTAGTTTTAAGGGAATTTAATTCCCCCTCCCCCCTCAAATTAATATAATAAACTGCCAAAAAAAGTTCTTCAGAAAGTCTGAGAGGCAAGATTTAATCATGTTTAATCATGTTTTAATTACTTTATGCCAAGGGAAATTTTCACTGTTTCTCACCTCCAAATAGTATACTTTGAATAACTTGTAAGGATTTATCTAAGGATCTTTAAAATGGGATCAATCCTGCATGGAAAACTGAATTATAAAAAGGTATGTTCACCCTGCCCTTCTTTTCAGCTTTGCTAAATATGCAAGCTCTTCATGTGATAAATTAGTTCAGGAACTAGCAAAGGAACTATTTCAGAGATTCCCCCCAAACTGTCACTATTTGTTCTAAAAATAATGCACTTTCATGTGTCACAATTGTATTAGCATCCATTCACGGATAATGGGGTTATGAAGGGGCTTAGTAAATACATTAATGCTGTAAATATGCCAATGCTATTTTGATAAGAAACTGGACATACGGTATTTATTTTCCATGTACTAAGCATGCTGGCATTTTCTCTGCACAGTCCCTTGCTGATTAAGCCCAGAACATTCATGCTATAGGATGTACAGCATGAAGTTATAATAAAGACAATTTAAAGGGAAAAAAACCCAAACCTTAAGCCTGAGTTCACTCACTGTCAGTCAGATATCTAAGGCAACAAACAACTGAGACAATATTGGAGCTGTATAAGACAATATTCTAGTCTGGTTTGGGTTTGTACTGGGTGGCATATGGTAACATAACTCAGAGCAGCCAGTTCTTTGCTAGTACATGGCCAAAGCCAATTTACAGTGTAAAATGGTTATCACAAGCAATTACCAGCTTCTTAAACCCTTGGAACAAGAGTTCTAGCCACAGTTTTCAAAATCTGACATCTTTCCATGTAATTAAAGACTTGTGCATATTCTTTCAGTGCAGGCTGTAATTAATATCCCAAATTAAGCTGTGCTTAGATAAGTACTACATGCAAGGGAGCTAGCTGATAATCTGATTAGTTAAACAGTGGTTTACCTCTGTGGTTTACAGATCCCTGAGGATCAAGGGACTACTTCTAAGGAGTTTGGAAAGGACAGCTGTGGAACCATCTCATATTTCACCAAAGCAATACAATACCAAGGCGATGGCCACAACAGGCTGCCTGACTGTCCCTGCCATTAGCTCCGCTGCCTTTCTGGTGCCAGAAGCAGAGAAGCAACTGGGGAGCCATAGGGCAGATCAGTTCAGCTCACTTTCACAGCTGGAAAGTGAATTCACTTTCCAATGGAAATGAGTCCTAGATCCAACTCAAAAAGACCCCGTAGTAAGTGGAGCAAAAGAGAGAGAAAGGTGGGAGGAGGCTGGGCTATTTTTATGAACTTTGTAGTTACTGAAGGTTAGATGTAATTAATGTGAAATTGCACTCAGGCTCCTGTCAATGTGTATGTTCCCCACAGAAGACTCCACACTGTCAGTGGGAAACACTGAGGTTCCCCAAGACAAAAACCCTTGAAATTCCTTTATACTGAGCCTTTGCTTGTCTCAGAAAGTCTGTAGTATTAAAAAGAAAAAAAAAAAAACAAAAGAAAATTAAGAGAACTAGCGTAACTAATTTTTTATTGCTATAGTAATTTTACTCTAAAGCTGCAAAAGGCAAAATATGCCTTTGAATGTGACAAAAGTCATTAGGTCTCAGCATCTTGTGATGGTGTACTTTATTTTGCAAGATCAGACGCGCAATTCTCAGCAGCAATATCCTCCAAAGTCATCTGGCACTGCAGAAACTGAAGGCGCATCAGAGACTCAGCAGCCTGAAAGAGCCATCATTCTGCCAAGTAAGTCTTATCCCAGATCAGCAAACAGCACATATCACGTTGTGTGCCCAGCAAAGAACACAGGATGATGTCACGGGCCTGAATATAATCTCCCACCCTTCACGAAATGTAGTGTAAGCATTCAAAGATGGGATATAGACCAAAAGGCAAATAAACCTTGCAAATAAGACTTTGCTAGGCCTTGGTTTAGGTACTAGAAGTCTGCATCTGGCGCATACTGAATACATAAAGTTTCAAATTATTATCTCACCATGAAATCTCTGAAAGGCTACCTGTCCTTTACTGTAAAAGTGGTGGACCACTGAACAGGTTGCCCAGGGAGGTGGCTGAGGCCCCTTCCCTGGAGATATTCAAGGTGAGGCTCGACAAGGCCCTGGGCAGCCTGGTCTAGTTGGGGGTGTCCCTGCTGACTGCGGGAGGTCGGACTAGATGACCTTTGGAGGTCCCTTCTGGCCTGGACCATTCTACGATTCTGTGATTCCTAATGATGTACTTTAGAAATCTTGCACACCAGTAAACAAGCCCGCTTTGGGACAACACTAACACACTGCAAATTGTGACTATTTGAAACAGGAGTCTGAAAATACATATCTGCTTGAGACACAAACTTTCACTTCTGTACTCTCAAATCTTGGGCATTTGTGCAGATGCATCAGAGAGATGGGTGGAAATGTTCACCCACATACACAGAGGATTATGGGGGAGTATAGGCCCCCTTTGTGGGTTTAGTTTCTCAGTCAACCATAGCTTTTCACTTCTGGAAAATTTCAGGCTCTTGGGCATCCTCTTGTACCCACAGGAAACCAACAATGGTTTGAGTGAAAACTAAATACCTTGTTTGACACTCAGGTGACTTCCAGGCTAGGATGAGCTTGAGAGGGGTTGGGCTGCATCCTGTTTTTCATACAGATGAAGGGGTTTAGGATGGAATTTATCATCCTTTGGTTTGATTTCTCTGTTTTATGCTGAATTTGGGTCACTGCACTGTCATATGACAGAAGTGCTCTGTAAGGCTGAATAAGAGAGGTGTTTGTTACCAACCTTACCACAGATTTTGAACTGCACAGGGAGAAAGGATCAAACATGGGAAAGTCAGTGTTATAGTGCAAAAGCACTGATGAGAAAGCCACTGGGCCTCTCTTTTCCTCCCACACATGATAAATCTCTCACTTTGTTCTCCGGACACTGGCTGACCCCTCCACTTTTTGCTCTTTAACATTTTCCTATTAGGGGTATGCCCTCATCTCTGAAGTTTTCATTTGTTCTTTCACTTCAAACCATGTTCTTATTGTACAATACAGCAGTGTCATACTCCATGGAAGTCCTGGAAGCACTATCTCAACACAGTTGAAAATACACAAGTCTTAATTGTCACTTACAGGAAGAGGTTTTTGCACCATAACTTATTTCAGCTTCCAGACTGCCTTTCATTGCCACTAGAGCTGCCTGAAGACCCTGTATACTGTGAAAGTAATGTAAAAAGTCTATCACAATGATGAGCTCCTCTGTTTCCTTGCTGTCTCTCCATCCATTTCTAAACAACATCCCCTCCAAACTTACTTCCTAGAGAAGACCAGGCTATAGTCTCATTGAACATAAGGAGTATAAAATTATGGTTGTTGTTAGGCTCAGTCCACAGAAGATCTCCTTCCACAACACAGAATACAGGCTGTTACATGATAACTTGTTTTCAGTTTAATATAACTAAGAGTGACTTCCACATCAGACAGCAGTGAACATACATACAGGGCATGCGTAGGATTTTTTCCTTGGTTTAGAGCTACTTGTATCACATTGATGATCCAATAGTTGTATTAGTATTTCACTTAGGTTTTCCATTTATTATAACTTGTTACAAGTTGTTACTTGTTACAAACTTATGCATATAGGTAAGTACTTTTTTGTTCATCCTTGCCATCCTTTTACAAAATCTGACCCTTTATGTTTATCAGTAGGTATCTGTAGAGATAACACATTTCTGAGGGGCACAGTGGTTGTCCTACACTGGATTATACCAGTTGATTTGAGATACTTTTAAAATAATCACCGGAGATTTACTCTGCCCTCTTCCTGCACCAACTAAAAGCTTACATTCTGAAAAACACCAGTGTGAACTGCAGAAATATACCAAACATGTTGGTGTATGTGAAAAATTTTATATGACTTAGGTGGGTAGGCCTGTGTGACCTGATCTAGATGTTCCTGCTCTGGCAGGGGGATTGGACTAGATGATCTTTCAAGGTCCCTTCCAGTCCCTGATATTCTGTGATTCTGTGATATTTATGGAACTGATATCTTGCTGCTACCATTCCTTGAGGTTGACAGTATTAATGCAACACAATAAAAATAGTTTTAGCTGTTTGCTGTGAAATGGCACCTGAACTGTAATCAGACTAAGTGCTTCTGCTTGAGCATTCCTGTATTCATAAAAAGTCAGTTACTCATGAAAAGAAGGTTTACACAGTGAACAGCTATTTAATCCAGTACTTCTCATACTGTAAATATCATATTATTTTGTGCCTGTGGACAATCTGTGAGCTGTTATAATTCAAGCTGCATCTCCTCTTTTCCTTGGATGACTTCCCTCTCCTTTCTCCCTTTCCTTTTCTGTGTGTTGAGCTGAGTTCAGTGAGCTCTTTGGTAACATTATGTTGTCATAATGATGTAAAGCATTGTTATCCTTGTTCTCTCCCATCCTTGTTGTGACGTACCTGAATTTATGATAGCCGTGTCTTGACCTACAAAACCAAGTCTGCTGGGAATCCTTCAAACAGCCTACCGAACGCTCCTATTGCTCTGCAGAAGATGGCTTTTAGGGGCAGGAAAGTCAATATTAAAAACTTTTTGATGGCTGTGAAGCTTGGCAGAAGTGAAAGTCCTAACCAAAAGGGCGTTCTCCATCAGTTGGGAATTCTCTTAGTAGCAGAAGCAAAATACTCTGGTGATGCACAGTTTATACAGAAAGCTGCCCAATAGCCCTGCTCCCTGTATCCTCTGTAAACATCTTTTTATAGTGGCTGTTGTCCCTATGGGCTGTAAAGGATTATTGTTTTACAAATGCATTTCAAAGCAGTGGCAGAAAGTTTAGTACTGAAGTACCATATTCTTCCAGAAATTATTTTCTGATCCTTTTGTTTTTATCTAATATATTTAAAATAAGTAGCTTTTTGAAATTTAACTTCCAGAAAATATACCACATGCTGAATTGGTCTGAACTAGGGGAGGAGAAAATAGCCCAGGTTTTTCAGTGGATCCAGTTTCACATTATCTACATTACATTACCTAACAAAAGTTTGCGTTTGCCTACACAGTCTTCTAGTGTATGAATCCATCCAGCCCCCAACACTGGAACCAGATGAGCACTTCCTTGCTCCAGAGTGAGAAAAGGACAGAAAGATAATGGAGAGTTGGATGGAAGAGATATTTCACTGCTCCAGCAGCAACTCTCTCAGGAAAATGGCATGTGGGATCTAACCATAGAGTATCAAATAAATAAATGAATAAATTTTAAAAAATCTAAACCCACCACGCACAAGCTTGAAAAAGACAGGAAGACAAGCCACTGCATATTAGGGGTGGGAATTGTCAACCTATAAAGTTTGCGGAGTGATTTGGAGTAAAAAAATTGCTACATTATTTACTGGAAAAAGTTACTGGTTTTATACTCAGAGCTTCTGTGTGACCTTGGAGCTCTGCAGCCTCTGGGACTGCAAGGACCAGGCCCAAGATGACTTACAAACATTACCCAGAAATTTAAGCACAGAAAAAGCTATAAAATAATACGATGTACTGGAGAGTTCCAGTCTTTTAAAAAGCTGCCCAGAAATGCATCTATAGGATATTCAGATGAACTTATCCCAAAGCATCCTCTTTAACATCCTCTGAAGACAGGTAGGTTCAAATGAAACATGACCCAAGCAGAAATGCACTGTATTTAAATATGAAAAATCAACAATTATTTCCTTCCTTCCTTCCAGTGTCAGATTGAAAGATTTTCTCTGCTATCCTTGGAAAGGAGCCTGCAAAATTCTCCAAAAAGAATGTTCTTGATAATAATCCATATTTAATGAAACTGCATGGTGGTTATATAACCAATGCTGATTTCATAAAGAACCTAATTTAGACTTCATAAAGTACATAGCGCTTATGTTGGAAAAGCTTGAACATGTTTTACTAGGTCTGAACAGATAGCGTTATTGGCAAGAGATAAATGCTTCAGACAATTTGGTGCTAATATTTCAAGTCTCTGCAGAAAAAAAAAAAAAAAAGTGCAAATGTACCAAGAGAAATACTGAGCAAAATTAATCTTGGCTGCAATTTTGCCCCTTCTAATAGTGCTGAACAGTAGAATCATTCAATAGTTTAATTACTGTATTCTGTAGATTTGTTTCAGACAGTAAATCAGTTGATACAGATGACTAGTGGACGCATCTTGTAGGAAGACAAGCAGTACCAGTTAAGCTACCAAGATAAGCATTTTATTGCATGCAACTAATGTTCTACAGAGGTGGGCTAAATGCTCACCAACCAAGGAGGCAGATGACTAGGACTTTAGAGAAAAAGAATAGCACAGCACTGCAAATATTTCGCAATACATTGCACAGAAAAGTTATGGTTGGCTGTGAGCCAGCGCTCCCGAGATGATGTGTGGAGGCTGCTCTGCCGGTACACTTTGGAAATGAACTTTACTTGTTCCAGATGGCTGGCTGGCTTGCAGAGCTGGTTTTAGAGGCTTTCTGGTCAGATGAGTATCTGAGATTGAGACAGAATTTCTCATGTATGGGGCTAGCTGTAAATAATGTAAATAAGGGTCACACTGTGTGTAGCCAGATGTGTGACCACATGAGATGTAGCTAGGTCTAGGAAAGACGTCTGACAAATATCGAACCAGGCCATGGGATCAGCCTAACTTAATTTATGCCAGTTGTTATGTCTTCCATCTAAAACTTTCTGGTTTGGTTCTTCAGCATGTAAACAGTCCCCGTTTAAAATGCCTTGATTTAGTGGGCCACCATAGGAGGTGAGTATGAGTTACACAAGGGCTGCGAATTTTAATCAGGTTTCACACCCTTATCAAAACCAGCCAAATTAAAGCAATTCTAGGATGTCTCCTTCTCCCCTGGCAAAAACATAGCTAAGATGTTGCATGGAGACAACCAAGCAGGGTTTGACGTGGATTTGATGTGTGTAGATTTTAGCTGAGCTGAGAAAAATACACAGAAAACAATTTACATTCACAATCAAAACTGCATTGCAACGGCATTAGGGAAGTGCTACAGCAGGCAATGCTGCAGCCTGTTGTGTGCAGGCTGCAGAGAGGGCACTTATCTCTGGCTTTTATCAGCATGGAGGTTATAGAGATTACATGTACACAGTGGAAGTCACACTCCACAGCAAGTCAGAGCTACGCAGGACAAGACCAGAGAAGCTGCTGGCAGGCAGGGAAGCTTCCTTTCACAGCTCTGCAGCCACAATCAATAAGTCACCCTGCAATTCAGATCTCCTGGAGCTTTTTGGAGAAGCTAAGCATCCAAAGCTGCATTACATCTAATTCCCGTCTCCAGCTCCACCCCAGGGGAGCTGGGAAATACTGTTGCAGATGAGTGGCCACCTCCAGCTCTTACTAATGGCGATGCAAAGTATCTGGAGACATTTGTAAACCCCAGTGTATCATCTTGAAACACAGAATACCAAGAGGGCATGATAAAAAGCTCAGTGTTGTTTAGATAGTGAGAGACTGAGAAATTACTTGGTCATATTGCATAATGCTTTTAATGGAAGAAAAAAACCATGCAGCAGCGAAGAAGTAAAAGCAACTCGTCCATCTCCTTTAACGCATAAAGAATTTTACTTTATGGGTTTTGCTCCTGGAATGCCAACACACTGTCAACAGCTTCTGGAAATGGGATCCTGTGTGTGCTGTAAGGCTTTGTGCTACGCTTTTAGTTTTTTTCTGAATACAACCAGTCTTATGTAAATATCTGTGTCACTATCTTGAACAGGTACCTCTATACTGTCGTGATGGTGTCATTTTTCATTTCCTTTAATAGCAGATTTTTTATCAGTAAATAAAAAAGACTTTGTGGAAAATAATTTGTTCTTATCAAGATTAAGCAATACGAGGTAAAATGCTAATTTACACCCAGCTATTGCTGCTATAATCTTATGCATAATTTTGCCTAACTATACAAATCTGCGACAATAAAAAGTGATGCCTCTACTGAAAACGTATTTAAAAGCAGCTTCCAGGCAACACCTGGAAAATCACTAGGCGCATGAATTGCATATGCAGTAGAGCATTCTTCTGTCAGATCCTTTCTGTGAAGCAAAGATTTTTCCAGACGGCTATTTTACTTCTGGGTTAGTCATATGTTCTGGGGTACGGGGACAGGAAGACTTTGCATGTGTTTATTAGGAAAACATTGTTGATTCAGATTAGTGCCTTGTCAGTCACAGAATAACAAGTTGCTCCAGGGATGCACTGGGGTCTTGCTGAATTTTTAATGAACAACAAAATAATTTGCAATTGTCCTGAGCAGATTTAGGATGAAAATTATATTGGATTGGAAAAGCCACAAAAAAGAGCCTCAAAAGCACGAGAGAAAATGCCTTGCAGTAAGAGACTTAGAGGCATCAAATTATTTAGTTTATCAAAAAGTGGTCATACAGGAACTAGAGAAGTCTTTAATTTAGCAGCAGAAGCATAAGAATCAAGGTCTGAAAGCTGAGACTAGGCAAATGCAGAAAAAAGACCTATTCTGATGTCTAAAACAGGATGTAGGTAAAATTTGAGTAAGGCCAAAAAGCAAAGCTTCCCACTCAGCCTCATTTTTTTCCAGATGCCAGTGGTGGCTCATCTGTGGCTGCTGGATGCTTTGGAAATGTGAGACCTAGATTTGGGGCTAATACAATGACCCACTGTTGCTGAAAGGGAAGGTCTTCACCCTCTTCCCACATGCATGGTGGTCCTTTCCACCCCTTCCACTTCTCAGACCTGTCTACCAGACAATTTAATGCATTTATCCAGCAGGGAGTTATATGAGGTATCTCGTCTCTTCTCATGGATTAGTGAGTTTACAGGCTCACAGCCTACTCAATGACTGCTGGGTTTGGCATAAAGTCAGTACTGGAAGCAGGTGGAAGCAGCCTCTCGGTGTTCATCTGTTAGATCAGGTAACCTGTCTCCTGAAACCATTTTCACCTTAATTGTCCAAAACAGGTAATTTAATCCCCCAGGCAAGCAGAATTCACATTCACATCTTGCATCGCCTCATAACCATGATGTTACAGAAGAGGGAGTTAGGAGGATCCTCATAATGCAGCTAGGCTGCTGTGCCAGGACCTCAGGAGCCATGGGACCTGGAGGAGAGCAAGCCTGAGGGCGTCTCATTGCCAGATGCCAGGAGTATGGCTCCTTCGCTTGGGATGGGCTATGACTTACTTTGGATGCCACAATCTTGAGGGTAAAGGAACTCAAACCCACCCTCACCCCCCTTCCTGAGGTAAGTGCTGTAGCTACTGGGCTGCGCTCATTCTCTCTCACTCTCCTTCTGGCCTCAGGTCTCAGGTGTGCACAGAGGCTACAGTATCAGGGTTTCCTGTCAGAAAGAAATGTCAGGCCTGTAAAACTAAGGGGCTGCAGGCCTCGGCTTAACACTAGTATCAGTGCAGTTGCAGTGGCTATAAAGCTGCTCAGACACGTCTTAGACAACTGATAATGTGCTGCTCATGTGGGTACTGGTAGCAAGCCTCCTGCCAGCATGGCACTGGGGGCATGCTCATTTGTCTTACTGAGACACACACTCCACTGTGGTCCTCAGACATGCTCCTTACACATGGTAGATGTTCCTTGTGTTCCTCCAACACCTCTGTGCCAGCCTTGCCTCTTTCCAAGTATCAAGTTCATAATCTCTGTTGGGAGAATAGACAGAACCACAGTGGGCAGGAGGTGGGCTTGTTCTGCTGGAATATGGTGCATCTTATTTTTCTGATTTCTATGACCCACAAATGTAGATGCAGTTGAGACTTTGATAAAAAAATGGGAGCGACACTTCCAGTTTTTAAGATTTTTTTTTTTTCCCTAAATTTCTTGGAAATCATTAGCATTCTGTACTTGACTGCCTGGCACTTTCCCTCAAACACTAGCTTAATCAGGCACCTTGTGCAGGTGGTGCACGTGTTACAAACAATGGCAGGTAGATGAAAAATGCCATCCCACAGGGCCCTGCAGCTTCTCTGCATTTGGCTGGAGAGTTTGTCTCTGCTACACTGAGCAGGAAGAGGTGAGGCTTTGTTATTCAGGCTGGGTCTGGAAAGGTCATCCGGACTCCAGGAAGAATCCCATGGTCCTTGCTCCTGCTCCACTCCAGTGCTATGACGATCAGGATCAGAGGGCTCCTGAGTCCAAACCCACAATCCTGGAATCTGAATTCTTGCTGCATCACTCTGTTCTTTCTCTTCTGTCATCAGAGGTTATTGTCCTGCTCACACTCCTACAGAGGAGTGCAATACGCTCAACTTCAATAGATATTTTTCCAGGCCAATCCCCCTGCTGGAAACAGAATCTCAAAGGCAGCAATGTTTATATTGAACAGGATATTTTTTTACACTGGGATACTTCTTAAAACTGAAGTTATGTGCCAGGATGCTCCACAACAGGAGAGACACTTTTTTTGTGAGAGAAACAGTAACAAAAATTCAGACCTAAGAATATCGACAGGATTGGTTCAGCCTTACTTTTTATTTTCATACTTCCTATTAATCTTGTTCTTTTCTTTAATCTTCTGTTATATCTCTTAACACACACTGAAGGCTGTTTGAACAGAAGCCGCCTTCTTGAAAATCATGCCTATCTTAGGGGTTTTGCTGGAGGCAAAGATAATAAAAACAACACATGAAAATGCTGAAGGAGAATGTTTTCAAAGTGGGAGGGAAGCATATTTCCTTGGTATTTTCCAAATCGTTCCAACTTACAGGACTATTTATGACAAAGTAAACAAAAAAGTCAATCTTCCTTGTGAAGAATGCAGAATCATCCTTAATTAATTAAACTCCTACCATGAGCTCATAAATGTTAGGATGTTGAAACGCTGTATATTAATTGAGACTGATTGTTTTTATTATTTATTCCAGGGGAGTAGAGTTAGGTTTCTGAAATTCACAGCAGCAGCAAGTTACAAACATGGTGGCAAGAAATCTTATTCAGTATGAAGGAAGAAGTCAGTGACTGTCATAAGCCTGTCTAAGCCCTTTTTTTGCCAGAACACACAGCTATGAAGACAGGAGAGGGATGCTGTGGGCTCAGAGCTGAGTGCTCATGTCTCCTGGTGGGACTGGGATGGGAAGGGCTTCTGTCCCTTCCCCACACCACAAAGCCATGGTTGTCCACAGGAAGATGCTCTACAAGAGTTGTCCGGGGCATGGGTCCAGCCCATGATCAAGTCGGAGGATCATAGAATCATAGAATGGTCCAGGCCAGAAAGGACCTCTAGGGTAATCTAGTCCAAACTCCCCGTAGTCAGCAGGGACACCCCCAACTAGACCAGGTTGCCCAGGGCCTCGTTGAGCCTCATCTTGAATATCTCCAGGGAAGGGGCCTCAACCACCTCCCTGGGCAACCTGTTCCAGTGCTCCACCACCCTCAGAGTAAAGAACTTATTCCAAATATCCAGTCTAAATCTGCTCTTCTCCAGCTTGAAGCCATTACCCCTCGTCCTGTCACTGCAGGCCTTTGCAAACAGATCCTCCCCAGCCTTCCTGTAGGCCTCCTTCAGGTACTGGAAGGCTTCTATTAAGTCTCCCCGGAGCCTCCTCTTCTCCAGGCTGAACAGCCCCAGCTCTCTCAGCCTGTCCTCATAGCAAAGGTGCTCCAACCCCCCGATCATTTTCATGGATCACTTCATCCAAAGTCAGTGCACAAGGGTAGGCAGGTTTACAGGACAAACATGCACATACAAACAAAACTCTGACTGAGGGATTTGTCTTATGCAGATGCATGAGCTGCGATATTGTAAGGCTTAACCGTAGTGGTCTACCAGCCCTGAAAATTCTTGTGTTCCTAAGGAGGAAAAAGACAGTACCCAGACATAATGATTTTTATTTACCGTTTCAGCCAGGGGGAAGACATTTGCAATTTCAGCTGGCACCTCTTCTACCAGGGAACACTGCTGGAAGCAAGAGAAGTTCAGTTCCCAGGAAACAAGTAGAAGACATTTTAACTGTACTTATTACTTATTCCCCAAAATGCATGTCTATCCGTACATAGGAAGGAGCTAGTTTTGGCAGAACCCCTGGAGGCCATCATAACAAATATGTCTGAGGAAGCATGTGTGAACCAAGCCCTGTCCCTGCCCTGGCAGAACCAGCCCCGGGTGGCATGTCGCCATCAGCCTGCTGGCGGCGTGGAAGGCAGCAGGATCACCACACCTCAGAGGATCACTGCAGGACTCCAAGTGATTATGCTGGAACAGAGAAAAGGCAAAGCCTGGCTCCTCCTACTTCCTGTGCAGATTAACAGCACTTGAATAAAAGCGAAGGAATTTACCCCTGTTGAACCAGTGCAGCAAGTGCCGTTCATCCTTGGTGCACTGGTAGCATCATGTGGGCATCAGCATCATGAGGGCCGATGGCAACATGGCAATGAACATAGTGTTTTCAGGGGCGTTTTCTCAGGAGATGGTCCCCCTGACCTCCTGTTATGGCCCTGGTGCACACAGCTGTAACAGGGGCCAGCTGCTGTGCTTTTGCTTTAGTCCTTCTAGAGCAGTAACAATTTTCTGCTTTTGTTCCTCTCCCCGTTACAACACACAAGTGCAAACATCACATATTTTTACAGCACTTTCCTTTCCTTTACAGCTCTGTTAGAGATGATCCAGCTCCCCCTGGCATCTCTCACCCAACACACTGACATACCCAAAGCTGTCCCAAGAAGGTGTTTGGAGACTTTGCCAAGATGCACTAACTGATATGACACCCTCCTCCCCCCCATATTAATTTAGCAGAGGTGTGACAGTCAAGCAACTTGTCTGTTACTGAACCAACTCATCCCCAGATTTCAACAGTGAAGAGAGAAGATGAATATTGCACCGTCAGCATCAGGCTCATTTATTTATTTTGGTGAAGAGTTGTGATGCCACAGTCACTGCCAGCACTGATCCCAGGGGATGGTGGGCACGGGGCACCCCTTCTAGGCTGGCCCTGCTGCCATCTCCATCTAGGAGCCAGGCCGCACCAGGCAAGGCTTAGATTGGATATCAGGAAAAATTTCTACACTGAAAGGGTTATTAAGTATTGAACAGGCTGCCCAGAGAAGTGGTGGGGTCACCATCCATGGTGGTGCCTAAAAGCTGAGCAGACATGGTGCTGAGGGAAATAGTTTAGTGGTGCTTTTGTCAGTGTAAGGTTGATTGTTAGGCTCAATGATCTGAAAGGTCCCTTCCAACCTAGGTAATTCCATGATCTATGATCCTTCCATAATGTCAAGATTCAATTACCAGAGCTACAAGAGCTCCTCTAGAAATTATTGTATCTACAGTGCTTAATAGGATGAGTCAAATGAGATTATTCATTCAATTTACCCAGTTCACCGGAGCTGCTCCCAAACAGCTTTTTGGGCAGATTAATTTTACCTGGAGTGCTTCACCAGTCCAGTTCAGTGCAAGGCCAGAGAGACCTGTGCTAGCTCAGTGGCTAGACAACCCTGGAGCAGAAATAAGCAGCCAGTGAGGCAGGAAGCAACCACCACTTCTTTCATCAGGCAATGATAGGTTTTGATAGTTCAAAGTGCTCTTGGAACAACAGTGAAAAGCCCAAAATGTCAGCATTGTCAAGAAATTGTGTATTTAAATTCCTATGTGGTGCTAGTGCTGCAAGAACAACGTGGCTCATGAATGCTACACATCTGAGTATTGCTCCAACCCATACAACCATAAAACTAAAGCTTAACTGGTACCAGGCAAATCTTTATAACATCATTTATGATGCTGATTCCTTATGAAATGTTGCATCGACTAATTTTATAAGCAGAACTGATTTGTTCTGTGCAGCTTTCAAACCCATTATTAGGAGACTTTTTGTAACACTTTATCATTATAACTGCAAGCAGAAGTGGTATATAGCCTGCAAAATTCCCACAGAAGTAATAACAAAATTCCTAAAAAAAAAATCAATAAGTTATGTAACTACAAAACTCCTAAAAAATCCAAACCCAACCTCCTAAAAAATAACAGTAAACTTACGTAACTGGAGCTCAATTACCTCCTTAGAAATTCACTGTCAATCTGAAAAAATGAGAACTTAGACAAAGTATTGTATACTTAGAAATACTGTAGGTGAGCAGTATCGTTTCTCTTTCAAGGGAAGATGATTAAGGCTGCATGAAGGATGAAGTACCAAAAATGCATTGGAATGCCTGTTAAAAGAGGCTGTCAGAAAGTGTGGTATGGCTTGAATTATATTCACTCAAGGACTGTCAAGGGCAAGAACTTTAATGGCATGAAAGCACTGAGAAAAAAAGCAGAGGTTCCAGGCACTGAGAGCAAAATTCTCCACCAGGGTGTCTATTGGCAACAGGCAGGGCTCAAAAGGTCCGGACGGACTCTCCAAAATACAACTGCATAAGGAGTACCATACCTTAATCTCTGAATATTTTTCCAAAATACATTTCAAAACTTTATTTACATTCCTGATATTTTTCTCTTGTTGATTACTATCCATATATGCAAATGCAAATAAATTAGGATGATTAGAATGCATGTGATTAATGATTAAACTATAGCTCCCTGGTGGATGAAACCTTCATTGTAAAAATGAGTGGATTGCACAGTTCAAAACAATACTCCTACAGTTCAGATATTATGGCATTTTTTGAGTGGAAGTGAGATAATTGTGTTTTCTCTGCACTACTGCTACATTGTGCCAAAAGAAACTCTCATCTATAGCATAATCATATTTGAGGGCCCTAGCTGGAACTATGAAACTTGCTTACAAGTTTAATAAGAGGGGAGAGAAATATCTGTAAATCCTTGAATAGCCTTTCATCCCTGTCTCTAAAGTCAAAACAAAGCTCTGATTTTCTGCCATTAAAACTAATTAAATTAACTAACTTCATTAAAACTAATTTTCTTCCATGTAGTTTTTGTCCCAAAAAATCTTGTTTTCTTTTTTAACACTTTCAAAATTTATGTTTTTCCATGGAAACTTCTTTTGAAGAAGGTTGACTCTATCTTAAGATTATAAATCAATTCACTTCCTGGTGAAAATCACTGCTCACATTTGTGGAATATTAGTTTTAAAGAGGCAGAAACCCAAAATGTGGGGTCTGTTTCCCTACAATATATAGCCAATGTATGTTAATGGCCATTATTTAACTTTTCAACTTAAGCAAGCTATAAAAACAATACTCAAGATACATCTGTCATCCTGGCGACAAGCTTTCAGTTATCTGTGAAAAGAGCAGACAGACTTTCACCTCTTGCTCTTGCAGCTATGCTAGCCTTTTTCCATTAAAACTTCCCAGCGTTCCTGCCAAAAGCAATTGGGCAGTTGAAGGTGAATAGAGTTTATAGAATCATAGAATCATAGAATGGTCCAGGCCAGAAGGGACCTCTAGGGTCATCTAGTCCAACCTCCCCGTAGTCAGCAGGGACACCCCCAACTACACCAGGTTGCCCAGGGCCTCGTCGAGCTTCATCCTGAATATCTCCAGGGAAGGGGCTTCAACCACCTCCCTGGGCAACCTGTTCCAGTGCTCCACCACCCTCATAGTAAAGAACTTATTCCGAATATCCAGTCTAAATCTGCTCTTCTCCAGCTTGAAGCCATTACCCCTCATCCTGTCACTGCAGGCCTTTGGAAACAGACCCTCCCCAGCTCTCCTGTAGGCCCCCTTCAGATACTGGAAGGCTACTATAAGGTCTCCCCGGAGCCTCCTCTTCTCCAGGCTGAACAGCCCCAGCTCCCTCAGCCTGTCCTTGTAGCAAAGGTGCTCCAACCCCCTGATCATTTTCGTGGCCCTCCTCTGGACCCGCTCCATCAGGTCCATGTCCTTCCTATATTGAGGGCTCCAGACCCGCACACAGTACTCCAGGTGAGGTCTCACCAGAGAAAAGTGTCAGAATCACCTCTCTGGATCTGCTGGCAACACTTCTTTTGATGCAGCCCAGGATGAGATTGGCCTTCTGGGCTGCAAGTGCACACTGCCTGCTCATGTCCAGCTTCTCATCTCAGCACCCCTAAGTTCCTTTCCTCAGGGCTGCTTTCTAACACCTCAACCCCTAGTCTGTATTGATATACACTTTTTCTTCAACCATAGACATTTTAGCCACTTTTCACAGGTTGGGAAACAAAGCACGTGAGCTTATCCACCTTTTTATGTACCTTTTTATGTACTGCTAAGACACCAGTTGCTCAGTATATCCTCCCCAGCACTAGCAGTGGTGAAAAGGCGAAGCGGACCATGCAACTCTTCAGGAACTGTCTTTGTGAATATTCTGTTTTCTAACCTGCCGTATACCGTATACCACACCAGTAGTTAAACTGCCAGTGAACCACTTGTAATATCTGGATTATTCAATATGGAAACAGCCTAAGGTAGACAGAGTAATAGCTTGCCAATTTTCAAGTTCCTTTTGTAGTCACAGAGGACATACATTTTCCTCACTTAGTCAACGCTAAATCTTTTATTTTCTTTGTGGTATTGCTTAGCATTTCTTTACAATCCAGGTATCCTTGTGGGAAACTCATATGTGAATCTTGTCCTGCTCTTCCAACTCATGCAGAATGAAGGCATAATACACCAAAACCTCAAGCAATTGCATGAAATTACACAAAACCAAGAACCTTTCATGGAAAAGGAAAGAAATTCCAGATTTCTTTTCTAAATGACCATTGATTGTCCAGGTTTTGAGACAGGCTAAGGAGCTGTTTCATAGTGAGGTCTTCTGTGAGTCATGCTGATGGATGGGTTATACATGTTTGCTGTGGTACCGGTATCCTCTTCAGTATATGATGGCATGGTCTATTATTCTACCCTGTCTTAATGGGTATATAAGGATATCCTTGCAAGAGTAAATCTATGGCATGCAATGGGATTATTCACATGTTTAGAGTTAGATGCATGCCAAAATATTTTGCTCCACCAGAGTCATGTTGTTTTTTTTTTTCTTTGCATGGGAACACAGCGGGTATATTTGCATGTGGTGGGATTTCAAGCATTCTATTTTAAA
The DNA here is from genome assembly GCA_013400055.1 of Nycticryphes semicollaris. Classification (NCBI taxonomy): domain Eukaryota; kingdom Metazoa; phylum Chordata; class Aves; order Charadriiformes; family Rostratulidae; genus Nycticryphes; species Nycticryphes semicollaris. Next base: position 72,069 of record VXBJ01000892.1, on the reverse strand, counting down.
TGTTGTGTCCTTTTCCAGTAACTTTCGAACTACAAAGGTCCAGTTATAAAGATGCTTTATCAAAGTTGCCAATCCTTAAAGACAGGGTTTTTTAATAGATAATATCCTTATACCAGTGCATTCACCCAATGCACTCAGTGCATTCAAGACCGTGATACTATGTATTCTAGAAGATAAGTTTGTCCTCATGTTATGACACAATTTTGATGACTTTTTTTTTCTCAGACAAAGAGAATTTTAAACTATATGGCCACCATCACCTAGTCTTATGGCTTTATACATCCATAAAACCACCTGGAATTTCTTGCAAATGGTGCTTCACTGTTTTTGTATTCTTTTCACTTAAGGTTTCAGAATAATCAGATCAATAAATAATTGTTGGATGAAAACTGGTTGTAATTCAAATTTGGTAATCTGGAACTGTGTTTTCCTGAAGCCAACTTTAACATTCTATTCTTGAATATGCTCCTCTCATTGCACTGTGTTTTTTTCAGTGCATTGTGCAAGCACTTTTGCACTCTGGATTAAATTTAGAGTAAACTAACATTGTTCTTCAGCATGAAATTTATGTGTTTGGTGGTTTAGGACTGTCTGTGCTATGAAAGGAAACTTTCATGTGTGATGTGTATCAGTATATTCATGCTTTGTGAACTGGGTATGCGCTAAAAGCCCAGGTATTGAAGAGCTTGTCTTCTGTAAAAAAATGGAGTTCTGAGCTTTCAAAGAATGCAGAGTTTCCTCCTGAACTTAGATTTCCTCTATTGTATTTAATGTGACAATACCATTAAAAGAATAGCAATGACAGTGTCTTTGCCACCATTCACTAATTATCAGGGAAGAGAATGAAAGGGAAAAAAAATCCATATATGAAATATGTATCCTATGATACGCTATGCTAAATTACCACCTTTTCCTTCATATTGCCCCTTCTCAGAAATATCCTTGCCAATTGTAGTATCCATTTCTCCCTTATTTTAATTTCTTCTCAGATACTCATGCAGCCATACTCCTATAACGTTTTTAGTAGGAAGACTCCTGCAGTCCTGTTGACACCAGAAGGGAGCAACACTGAGGTACAAAGTTTCACCAGCTTCTTCTTTAAAAGTTCCCTGTACCACTTTAGTTTACTATCGCCTTTCAGTTAGTATTTTCACATGCCCTGCAGGAAATGTCCCACAGTAAAAATGACAGACTACTATCAACACACTGTATTACAAGAAATCTTCTTCATCAATTTATCTGTGTGATCTGATGTTACTTTGAGAAAATGAACAAAGAAAAGAAATCAGCAATGGACAGTGTGAAAGTACTAATTAATAAAAGTAAATTACCTCAGTAAAAACTGCTTTAACCCCCAGCATTGACTCTTCATGGGTTTGGATTCAAATTCTCTTCAGAACAGCAGAGAGCACCTTTCTCAGTGTCACAGCTCATCACATTATTAGCTGTGAGAGGATATATGACATCCTCATAAAATTTCTGCCTGTATTGGCCTTTTACCAGAGCAATGAACCCATTCACTAACAAAGAGGAGTAAAACAAGGCTGATGGCTCTCTCTCTTCAGAGAATAATTTAAAAAGGTTCAGACTCTTCCTCAGTTTATGTAGCAGAGCAGCTGTTAGAGATCTCCCAAAGTACTTGGAAGTGACTTGACTTCCTCAGGAGCTACAGCCTCATTCCAGAGCATACATCAGAACCAAACTGGTGATTTTGAGACTGCTTGACAACAAATTAAACGGGTATTGCAGACAAATATTTTCCAAACACCAAGCAACAGAGACGCTATAAATATCTAGCCAGGTCAAAAACTTAATTTCACTCTTTATTAACTCACAAGAGAAATTCTAGGCTCCACTTCAACAAGTGTCTTTCTTATAAGTTTATTTTGCATGTACTTTATAAAAACCCCTAATCTTACTGCTACTTTTGCAATATCTGCCATGAGTGCTGTATTTTCCAAACTGGTAAGGATTTAATGCATTACAGGAAGGTAATTAATAAATCCAGTGACTCTACAAGCATACCACACACTTCTTCCTGTAATAAGAAACTTACATTCATTTTTTGTATTAATGTATGTGACTCTTCACAGCATTTCCAGGAAAGGTGGCACAGAACAAGAGAAGGTCCATTCTCTGTAAACAGACACTAGTTAACAAACAGTTTCAGCAGAGAGAAAAGTTTGTCGATTCTTCTCTTGAGAAGTGGGTCAGAATTGTCACTGCTAACCTGATCCCTGCAGCTCAGCCCAACCGGCTTGAGTCACAAACTGTCTCTGAAGAGTCACACTGTACCAAGCTGCCTGATTGCTCTCCACATTTGAGCGGGAAAATCAACAGAGGAAGCCACACTCGGGGAACTAGCTGGGACTACTGGACCTCATTGAAGCCCATGTGCAGGAAGGGATGAGGACAAAGAGCAGGACAACTTTAAGAAGCTCCAGAAACCTCAGAAAAAATTAAAGACACATTTGAAAATCTATCTAAGTAGAGCATCCTTTCAACTACACAAGACAGGCAGAGCTATGAAAATTATCACAAATACCTGATCCAACCATGGACATAGAACTTCATGGATCTTTGCAGCTTCCCCTTATACAGTAGTGGCCTCTGAGGTTACATTTGCTCTAGTACAGCAGACAGTGGCAGAGTTTTGCCTCTGGCCATGAAGGCAAGGGGCCTCCTTTGACCATATTTGCATTATAAAGCTTTCCTAGCTTCCTCAACTGGGCTTCAATCACACTGCTTGGGTGCAGAGGGAGTACTGGCTGGTCTGAGCCCGACCCACACTGAGCAGCACCCTAAGAAGCTGGCAATAAACACAATTGTGCATGAGCCCATGACCTCTCCCTGCTTATGTCTCATATAACATAAGCCTGCATGTAAGTTTATTCTGAGGTACTTAAATCTGTGTATACTTTCATTTGCTTCACTGGAATTACCCAGGCAAATAAACGCATATAGAGGCATTAAAGCTTTTAGGATTATGGCCTATGTGCATCTTATAAACTGATGGGAAATTATAAGCAGTTGACTGCCAGTGCCTCACAGTGCGTGGAAGACATTGAGCACGTTGGTTTTTGTCTGTCCTCTGGCAGCTTGTCGGAGTTTTCAAATCTGACACTTTTTATTTGGCATTTAAGCTTGGGAATGAATTAAAAGGAGCTAGGAGGAGGAAAAAATTCCTTGTTGAAGAAAATGTAAATGGAAAAAATCATATAAAAAGAAAAAGATAAAGGATATCTAAATAGAGATGTAAGAGGAGAGAAAAGACATCTGGGAGGCTGACTATTCAGGGACTCCACATTAAATTGTCAGGCAATCAATCACACTGTATAAAATTCATGAGGCTGGTAATTCCTTTCTACATAACCACCCAACAACATTATTCATTAGTATAGTGTCAGTACTCTCCCCAACTATTATCTGATTCACTCCATAGTCTATCTGAAACATAATATCTGAGTTCAACTTGCACAAACCCCACAAAAAGCTATTTTACTATTTTTACTTGCACATGAACATATTAAAGCTGTATTTTCTGCAGTCCTCAGCATAGGAAAGACATGGAATTGTTGGAGCAGGTCCAGAGGAGGGCCACAAAAAATGATCAGAGATATGGAGCACCTCTCCTGTGACGACAGGTTTAGAGAGATGGGGCTGTTCAGCCTGGAGAAGAGAAGGCTTCAAGCAGACCGTATTGTGGTCTTTCAGTAGCTGAAGGGGGCTTATAAGAAAGATGGGGACAAACATTTTATTAGGGCCTGTTGCGAGAGGACAAAGGATAATGGTTTTAAACTAAAAGAGGGTAGGTTCAGACTAGATATAAGGAAAAATTTTTTACAGTGAAGGTGATGAAACGCTAGGATAGGTTGCCCCGTCCCTAGCAACATTCAAGGTCAGTTTGGATCGGTCTCTGAAGATGTCCCTGCTCATTGCAGTGGAGTTGGACTAGATGAGCTTTAAAGGTTCCTTCCAATTCAAACTATTCTATGATTCTGTGATATTCTTTTTATGTTTTGTTTCTACAGCTCTAGTAGCAAAATAGTTTGCTGTGCTCTAATGCTTGAACTATGGTTGCACTTAGAAATTCCTGATTAGAGTGAGCTCAATGGTGTTAGTAAACAAACAGAAGGCAAGAGACAGTCCCCAAACCATAAAAAGTTTACAAGTCAGGAGACATGCTAGGCAAAGGGAAGAAGAGAGGAAGCTCTCTTTACTCAACATAAAAACAAGAACTAACTTCCCCAATGGTCACAAACAAAATCAATTCAAGCGTCTAGATCCCAGTTTACAGCTAAAATAAAAGGTTACTTATGCAGCCATAGAATTAGTCCAAACAATGATATTGAAGTGAATATTCTGGACTTGCACAGAAGTGCATTTCAGACTGGTGCTCTCCAGGAAACCCAATTTTGCAAGTTATAATCTGGGATTTAGGGAAGAGAGTGTCAGAAATCATGCATGTGCTGTGCAACTTCTCCCCATAGTGGAGCTCTGGCACATTAATGCTGGTCACGCAGCATCAGCTGTGCTTCCCTGCCCCACGCTTCTGCTGCAGAGACAGCATCGCACCTCCCTGCTGAGCTGGGAGCTGTGGCACAGGGGAGGGTACACTGTAAAGCACTGTAAACTGGCATATACTCCGTATTGCCTCAGTCCCTGCATACACAGGCACATTGAATCCTCAGTACGGAAGCACTGGGCAAGAGCTGGGACCAGGGAAGATGAAGGAGGGAGCCTGAGCCATGCACTGACTCTCCCCCTGGCACCTGAGGATGGGAAGCACAGAGGGCCCAGCACTGCTACCAGACTCCCTCCTGTACTGCAGGTAGCAGCAGAGGGGAAGGGAATGACAGAAGACAACAAAAAATTGCTACCAAATGGTTTATGGTACAACCCACCCCATCCCCTCTGCCCCTTCTTTCGTCTTCCAGACCTACTGGTCTGCTGGGAATGGAGGGGGCAGGGAAGAACATGAAGCTGTGGGTGGGAGACTAATCCACAGGAGGCTAGAAACCAGTGCAATGAATTCTGCTTAATAAAAAAGCATAAAAGAATTATTATCTTCAGAAATCACTAATAAATTTTGAATAAGGAAGAAATACAATAAATTCACAGACAATTCAGCAGTAAAGGAAAATAGTTTGTCAGACTTTTTTTCTTATCAATCATTTGTCTGGCTTTGTTCAATACAGGCATTTCTGCAAAGAGGATTACTAATTATCTTTGGTCAGCAAGATCAATCTTAGCCTTTGACTTTTTCTATGGCTGGCCCTGCAAATTTTCTTAATCTGCAAATAATTTGAGAAATCTTAATTTTCTTTTTCTAAAGCAAGTGCAATATCCCTGTACTATACTTTTTAGACTATGAGGGCTGATGGTTCCTGTCAGAGAAATAATTTCAATTCAAAAGTTGCAGATCTTGCTGGTGATCATTTTGCAACAGAAATGAGAGAAGCTCTCTTCTGAAAAATTCAGGTCATAGAGAAAGCAAGTTCTTTGCATTAAATTACACTTTCTTGTCCACTTAAGTGAGAAACAAGCTACTTTCCCACTTAGACAGGGATGGCTGTGTGGTTTTGCATGCACAAACATGCACAGTATTATGTCTTACTTTTGTGTGTTTTCCAAAAAGGGATCTACAGCCGGACAGGCTCAGCATCTGCTGTGTGCTGGCCTCACCGTAAGGCGGCCACCCCTGCTCCTGCCTCCAGCAGGAAAGCTGAAGCCTGAGGTCCTGCCTGCAATAACAGAGAATGTGAACAGAGGAAAATATTATTAGGCAGATTTTTCTCCTGAAAAATTCATTATGCATAAAAGCTGAGAAACTTCATATTTTCTGCAGTGAAAACCCCAAACAGGAGGACTATTAAATCCTGGGCAGCAGTTTTGGTGCAAGGAAGCCAGTCGCGTGGTGGCAGGTTAGTCTGGTCCAAATTCCTGCTGATGAGTGAGGTCAGAGGAGATGTCACATCCCACTCACTGCACAAGAGACTTCATGGAGTTCCTCAGCTCTCCTGATGTGTATCCCATGAGCTGCGGGAAGCTCTTATGCCCATTCCCTCCCACTGGAGCCATCACTTCTAGCAAGACGGACAAAACCCTTCTTGAGGCAGACATCCAGGCTGTCACAGGCTGCATTTCCTCATGGTTTGTCATCCAAGCAGCAACTGTGGAGTGTTTTGTTCATGGGCTGAAATTAGGAGCTGCACACTCCAGTGCCAGGGCTTTTTTAAACACTGTATTTGTGTTTCCAGGGAGGTAAACAAGAAATACCCTCTTGAGTCTCTCAGCTTGTTGCAACTGGTGTGAGTGACACGCAGCAAAAGCCTGGGCTAGCACATGACAAATATAGACGTCCCTTTTCAGGTTTGAAGGGACCAAAATGTTTACCGCTTTTTTTTTCTTTTTTTTGTGTGTGTGTGAATAAATAACCGAACCAAGAGGTCAATAAATTGTTTCTGAAGGAGGCATGCAACGTTCCTGGGAATACCATGGTTAAGTGTGTTTCGGTGTCATTTTTCTTCTAGTCAAATGGTTTATTTATTAAAAGGCACCACAGCTATATTGGTCACTCATTTACCAGTGTAATGCATTGACCAAGCTCCTTTATTCAGGTGCACTTCTTCCTTTTAGCACTGCCAATAAACCATAGTACGTTTTTACTGTACCCATCCACAGGAATCATCCCACTTTTGAAAAGTCCTCACTTTTCAAAAGCATTACTTGGGAGATCACTGTATCATGGAATCATGGAATTGTCAGAGTTGGAAGGGACCTCTAGAGATCATCTAGTCCAACTCCCCTGCTAAAGCAGGATTGCCCAGAGCACATTACTCAGGACTGCATCCAGTCTTGAAGGGGTGTTGAAGGTCTCCAGAGAAGGGGACTCCACAACTTCCCTGGGCAGCGGGTTCCAGGGCTCTGTCACCCTCACCATAAAGAAGGGTTTCCCCATATTCGAATGGAACCTCCTGTGTTCCAGCTTGTGTCCATTGTCCCTCGTCCTGTCACTGGGAACCACTGAATCGAATGACTATATCAGAACTCCTTTAGTTTTAGTCAGCTTCCCCAATGCAGGCTGGCAGGATGCTGCACATCTATTTTGTGCATTCCTACAAATGCAGAAAAACCTTTATGAAAGAATGAATCAGTGTCAGATGGGAGACCATTCTGGGGAGCATCCATGCTATCTTTCCCTATTCCTCCTCTCCTTCCTGTAACCCTCTCTGGGCTAGAAGAGTGTCAGGCTGGGTGATTTTTTGCTAATCCATGGTAGACCTTCAATGCACACGTGAGTGAGACAGAAGCCAGCAGAGTTCTCCTACATTCTCTTACAAGCCTTTGTTCCCTCTCCCACTGGCTACAGCTGCTTATGCCAAATTTCATTCTATCACCCATCAAGGTACTTGGCAGAGATAGCAGTCTGCACTCTGCATCCATAGGCAGCCTGTACTTTCACAAATCCCAGACCAAATTATTTCTATGGCACATGCACAAATGTTACAACAGAGCAGACAAATAAATCTAATTTTTCTTGTCCCATAGAGCTCCAGAGACACTTGGACATCCTTCCTCACTTAGAACAATACTTCAGGATTCAGTAAACAGTCCCTTCTACTAAAAAAATATTGCTCATCTATGCCTGTCATGGTTAAAATTATCCTGATATGGGAGAATGTCTAATTTTGTGGACAATCCCCTGAGTTCCTCTGGGATCAAACATTATTCTCTTTCAAAAAATGTAATGTAGAACAGGAGTGCTGTCCCCTACAGGATGCAGCAGTGTCAGGAAGGCATTAAATCCAGAGGGCAACTGTCTGGTCAGCACTCGATACCACTTCCCATTGTGTTATTGGAGCAAAGACTACAAAATGCTGCCCTGCTTCACTGAGACACAGGGGCTGGCAGGAACAAACCTAAAGCAAGGACTGCCTTGGATCCTGGCAGCCATAGGACTGTGCCAGTTCAGAGTTCAGGGCAGGCTACAAAGCCCACTCTTAGCAGGGTGGCATCTTCTTGCTGAGCACTTTGCTAGCACATCAACCCAAGTAGCAGCAATCAAGCAACCAAGTTCGCTCTTTTATGTTGCTTTGGGGTCAGGGACATTTACACAAGTTACAGTCACAGCAGTCACTGCAATATATATGTACATTTAGGGGTTAGACTTGTCCAAAGTCAGCAGGTGGTATTCATCCCTTCCTTGCCCCACAGTGGGAAACCACCTCTGACCATGAGTGTCACAGTAACAAGGCAGTCATCTCTTCAAAAATCATTTTGGCTTTCTGATTCATCCTTCCCTCAGATGATCCTGCCCCAGAACAGGGGAAGTGTGAAATGTATCAGATAAAATACTTTTTTTTTTTTTTTTCCTGAGGATTAATGGAGAATCCAGTCCCACAAAAGCAGACTGAAATCTTGAAATCTTTTTTCTTGAACTATTGATAAATATTCAGAGGAAGGATCTGACTGAATGCCCTGGAAACTAAAGTAGTCAGCTTTTCTGCATAAACTGGGCTGCTAGCATCACACTGGAAGGGGTTTCAGTAATCAAGTGATAGCTTGCAGCTAAATATGACTTGATTAGACGTGTAATCTGGTCCAGATGAAGCTGGGAGCTCTCCCACTGTTTTATTCATGCAATTCCTATCTACAGATGTTGGGTCACTGATTCTGTATTCTGATGCAAAATAGCACAATAAAGACACAGCTTGTAAAGAGTCAGTTACAGAGGACAAGTGTTAATCTTAATATTGGAGACTGATTTTCAGCCATGATTTGAAAGGCATAACAGATACATACGGGATACCTCAGATGAACGAGTCAAGCACTGTGACAATTTTACAGAGAAACAACTCCAGAAGGGATCTGACTCACCCACCCTACTCGGCGCTATGGATAGAGTTTTTTAGATTTAGGGACGTTTAGGCACAGCCCAGTTGTTAGGAAATGGTCCAGAGATTCACTCTCACTGCTCACATGAGGACATACCACAGTCTAGCCCTGATGTTAGATTCTTTTGAATAAAAAAATCTCAGGGTCAAAGCCTACCAGCCACCTTGCTCACCATCCGCTTACAGGGAAAGTTTCGGATCAGGATGAGTTAATGAGACAGAACTGGACAATAGATTGACTTCTAATGTACTAAAATGTTCTAGCATAAATAAAAGTCTTCCAGGGACTCTCACCAGTGCTACATGGAGGCTATTTCCAAATGCAAAATATCAGCAGTAGAGACGTGTCCTTTGGCACTCCCAAAATCTGATGCTTGAATTTGTCTCTAATGCTTGCACAACTGGAAGTTCAGGCCTGGTTCAAAGGAAGAGAACTCTCTAATCACCTTGTATAGAATTGTATAAGATCCTTTTCCATGCTTCCCATGTGATATATTCCTCTATATTATGTGTAGATCCTACTTGGATGGAGACAATGAAACCAAACAAACCATGAAACCTTGTTGAGGTATACAAACGTCTCTCCATTGCCACAGAACTGCTGCTCTGACACTGCAGGTAGATAGCGCTGGACTAAAAGACCAAAACCATATCTCTTGTGCCTCTTAAGTATCAAGCATATAGCATCAGATTAGTCATTTCCCTGGAAATCAGAATATGTAGCCAAATTTCATCTTTGGATGAAATGCTGCAATCAAAGCAGGCCTGACAAAACAAAGATTAAGCAAGTTTTCCAAAGAACTTTAAAGTGTGCACTATTGATGTCAACATTTTAAATAGAAATTCAGTAATCAATAGCTACATTAGGTTCTGATATTCATGTCAATGAATCAGGATGGAACTGTCAAAGTTGGAAAGGACCTCTAGAGATCATCTAGTCCACCTTACACAGTCTTAGTTCTACTTGTGCAAATAACAGACTAACTGCTGAAAAAGAAAAGCCTTTTATATGGGTATGAACCTCCCAGAAGCCCAAAGGATGTTCCAGCCTTCCCAATGGCACTGCCTGGACCAGCATGTGCCCTCCAAGTCTCATGCCTTACCCACCTAGCTGTGCTGTCCCATTGTCCGTTCCCCACGTGTTCTCCGTGCTGAAGCTCCTGTGGTTTTAAACAGTGATTTAACACAGGTTATATAAGAATAGCTGTACTGGGGTAAGAGCAAGATTTATTTAGTTCAATAACCTGTCTCAGGCCAAAAGCAAATGTCTAGTGTTGCAGTACAGGCTCCTGCAGGCGACAGTCTAGCAAACAGCATATAAGAAACCCAGACAGTAAGCACATAGTGGTAATACATCAGAAGACTTTCCAGTCTTCAGGGGTTTCATGAGCCAGATGTCGTGTCCTCAAATGTAATAGCTCTTCATGCATTTCTCTTGAACTAACTTTTCTTGTTCTTCTTGAATTTTGGTAAATTTGAAACATCCAAAACTGGACCATATTGTTTAAAGTCATATTGGTTGAAGGAAGCATTTCCTCTTCTATATTCAAAACCTACCATGTAAGCAAGAAATTTCTATCCATTCTCCTCATAGCACTTACTGTATTTTCCCTTCTTTTGCCTGTCTTACACATTGAAGAACCTCACTGACTTGTTCTTTGCATGCACACATTTGATCACTCTTGTAACCTGCCTCTGGATCTTTTCCAATGCCACTGTATACTCTAGAGCTGGGGAGAGCAGATTTCTGCACAGTATTCAAGGTGCAGGTGATGCATGGATTTGTTTATTTGATGGCATCACAATGTTATATTCTTTTTATTCCCATCTTAACAATTCTTAGCATTTTGGGGGTTTTGGTGTTTGCTGCTTGCTTGCTTTTTTTTTTTCTTTTTTGATTGGTGCTGAGCATAAAGAGCATAAAGCTGACATTGTCACAGAACTATGTTCTACAGTCCCAAGGACTAGGACACAAGAGAGTTTTACCATGACTAGAGACCACAGTGAGGTGCTGGATGATCCAGGGTTTCTGCAGGCCTCTGAAGTACAAATGAATACTTCACACTCAACAATGACATATACATGCTCATAGTACGGGTGGGATGTTACATAAAGGGGAGAATAATCTGAACAGTCAAGTATTTGTCTCATTTTGGCTTTGGAAATTGTATAACATATATCTGCTTTGTACGGCAGTCTGTACATACTTTATTCTTTCCAAAACACAAAAATAGCCATTTTGAAAAACTAGCTCATGTACCTTTTGTAAGTTCCAAAGATAATCCAGATTTCTGGTTTCACAAGAAAGCCTTTTTCTTTTTGTCAAATGTGTTGCTATGTAGCAAATTCATATAAATTACCTAAAACAGATTTTTCAAGGCAAGCAATTTTTTTAAAATACCACAATTCTAGACATAGGCTGTTGTTTTCTTTCCTTAGAAGAAGAAGAAAAATGCTTTCCAAAGCAGCCAGGGAAACATTCTTGTTTAAAAGGACTGCATGCAGCTATAATATATATAGCAATGGGTTTATTCCTAATGGATTGAGTGGACTCTGTGCTAGTCCATTATCCGTCATTACTGAACACTTAAAATCAAGAGGCAGTCCAAGATTTTAAATGGATCTTCAAACTCCTCCAAAAAAAGCACCTGAACACACCAGATGATTACTTACCTAATTATATTACAATGGAGGAGATAGGACACAAGTCATTAAACACCAAAGGGCTTTTAAACACAATGCAGTTAACATGTCATTCCGATAAATGTTTGCCTGATTACGATATTTCAAAGCAGAGGACACAGACCTTTGGTTTTGTGGATCATGGGCTCTCTTTGATGTCCCACAGCTATTCGCACAGGGCAGCTTAGAAACTGTTCCATTTTAATCCATTCTGATTAATGCCACAAAATGAGTTTTCCTGACACTGGTAATTTTCCTCTGCTGGGGAGTGATTGAAGAGGATGGGCTTTCATCCCAGCAGAGCAAATCACTGGCAACAAAGAGTTAACCATCTTCTTCAGCAAATGAGATGAAACTGTAACTTGTTTTCTTTTAATTAACTCCTCACTAGATTGCTCCAGGCCCTCCTGGCACCCCTCAGCTCCAGAGACAATAGCAGTGCTCCCAGCTAGGGTAGGATTTTGGAGCATGCGGGTTTCCTGGGAGTAGCCGTGCTCTGCATGAGCCAGGTCACGCTTTTCTCACACAGTCTGAGAATGCTTTTGGAGAGACTGACTGTGGGCACAAGGCAAGCCAAACTCATCTGAAGCCATTTAGACAGACTCAGCATGCTGGTGAGTCAGGGTGACCAGCAAAGATAACATATCAGCAACTCAAACCAACTCCGCTGTTCATAATGAGTTCCTTCCTATGGGTTTACTTTCCAGTGATTACGCTTTTGGTTTTCCATGTTTAGCTTTAGGACTCCCGATTCTATGTGGTTTATGTCCCTAGGTGGGCTTGGTTGCTCTTTTCCACGCAGTGTATCCTTAGGCTGTGGGGCAAACCGCGAGGCTTATGAATGAGCTTTTAATGCACAAGGCTGGTATGTTAGTACACAACCATCCCGGAACGTTGCAGTGGTGCCAGGAGCCGGACCTGGAGGGGAGACTGTGGTCAGGACTCAGACACAGGGAAGGTGGCACCCTCCCGGGCAGGTGTATGCACATGGGGTCACTGTACACATCCAGAGCCTTCCGTACACATTGTGGAGAGGAGGCTAACAGAGACAGAGCAAATGTTTCCTGGTGGGAACAGACACCAGCCCACATCAAATCAAAATACCCGAGAGCCTTTAGGGAAGGAAGTGAAGCAAGGTACTGGTGTACAATCTGCGTGTTCCTAGAAAATCTTCAAAAACCATGGAAAGTATGTTTGTATGGATTCAAATGTATACAAGAATCTAGAATTAGTGGGTAAAGTGTGGCAATATCATGTCTGGCTGGGTCTGCCAGTCAGTGCAGAGAAGGGACTGAGAGAGAGTTTGCACTACCACAAGTGAATTTTTGGACAAAATTTGTCAGGAGTTTATAGTGAGGCAAACTATGATGGTTCTGATACAGATGAAAACAGAAAGAGATGTCCAAATGAAAGGGTAATGTAGATTTCATTCAGATAAGAAAATCTACAGTTCATTACACATAAGGAGGTGTTCAGTCAGTGCAATGAATTCTCCCCAGAAAACAGATGCAAACCAGGTGTCTGAATCTGCTTCCAGAGGTGCATTTCTCTTCATATTGACAAGAAAGAGTACCTAGATTATCAGCTTATACTATAGTTCATTTCAGAGCTCTACATTTAGGTGAGATCCTTCCCCACTGAGCATAATACAAAGTCCAGTTAAGTCAGCGTTAATTTTGTCTGGGCTCTAGAATGTCAAATAGAAACCACCAGACAGCTAAAATCCTATTCTCACCTGTAAAGCATGGACTTCCAGAGAATCAATGTGTAATTATCACTGTTTCAGAACCATTCCCTGTGTATAACTGGTGCAAACCACATAGTCTGCAGTAACATGTTACCCTTCCATTTAGGTGACAAAGACTGGTTCATTCTAGTTGGTATCTTTCTCACAACATACACTAAAATCACACCTGCAAATTAGGATAGGTATCCTAAAGAGAAAACAGGATGATGTGAAAAGAGGTGAAGCCTATAAGCTTGGTATCATTGACAACATCATGATCAGATTATTTTTAAATGTTATAAGAGTTCTTATGTTCAAGTTGCTCACATAAAATAGGAAGAATTAATGTTGTCATAATTATGTTCTTTTTGAGATGCCAACACATAAATATTAATCTCTATTAATTGAACAACAGTTGAGGCAGTGATGAGAAAAAGATTACAAAAGGGCAACAGACTCTTCTAAAGGCAGTGAAAAGCCAAGCAGAAGCCTGGTGCTCAGGCACAGGAGCAACCCTCCATGCCTGTTTAATACCCTGTCCTGGAACTCCGGTGTATTTGCCTCACTCCAGATTGAGAACATCCTGTCAGTCAAATGGGCCTGTCAGTCAAATCTGCACCACAAAGTGTCTGCTTAGTGTGAAAAGTAAATTTAATCTATATGGCTATAGCAAATCACACTAGTGAATATGCACATGAGGAACATTTGGAACATATTTTCAAATGAGCTACTGAAAATTTTCTGAGACGTGCCCAGCTTTACAATGGGACTGGCAGTCATGCTAGTTGAGGAAGATGTTTTAAAGATTAAAGATTTAAACCAAAGTTAGGACAAAAATGATTTTTTCAATCATTTAGCATCTGTGTTTCTGTAACACAGATGGCTTTAAAATATAAGCCAATTTATCAGGCTGAAATGAAACTTTAATTAGATAATCTAGGTCCACATTGCCAATATTAATTTACAAGAACTCTAATATGCACTGATACATGCTTGCTTGAATCAGACTGCAGGATTCAAGAGCTGGAATCAATCCAGCACTTTGAAGTCTGACGGTCTGAAGGACTAGTTTTATTTTGGATTGTTTCTTGCCCTTCCCAGTTTTGGGAAGAATGATGAATTATCTACTGCCTTCTAACTTCCTGCTCAACAGATCAGTCAGGAACTCCAAATGAAAAGATATGGAGGTAAAATATGTAATCTACCAGCAAAGAATCATAGGAAAAATTTAAGTTGGGAGAAATCTATGGAGAACTATTTTCCAACTTCTTACTCAAAGCTGAACTAACTCCAGTAGTAAATTGGTTTCCTGGGGGTCTTGTCCAGTCAAATTCTGAAGAGCTCTAAGAATGAAAATTCCAAAGTCTCTCTTTGCAACTGATTCCAGTCCTTCAAGTCGCTCACAGTGAACACTTTTTTCCTGTATATTCCAGCAAAATTTACCCTGCTACAACTTTCTGCCATGACTCCTTGTCCTTTCCCTGTGTACCTCAGAGAAGCCTTTTTCTCCATACCTCCCGTCTGGGTAGTGGGAAGCAGCAACTAAAGGCCCCTTACCCTTTTCACCTCCAGGCTAGGCACACCCATTTTATTCAGTGACCCTCTCTGTGCCATATGCACCAGCTCCCTGGCTACCTGAGTGGCCCTTCTGCAGACTCTCTACACTACTTTGACATCCCTTTTGTTATGGAGAGGCCAAAATCAGACACCATACTCCTTATGGTAGCCTCATGAGTGCTGAGTTGAGGGGAATCATTATATCCTTCAGTCTACTGGCCACAATTCTCTTCATAGAGCTTCAGAATGGCCCACTGCTGACTCAGCAGTGTCAGCTTTATTAATTTTAAGATATGAAAAATGTTTCTTTTAATTTCAATTTTCCAGAAACAGGTAGCACCAGTGTCACCTGCCTTTCATCTTCATAGGTACCACAATCACAGTTAGGTCTTTTATCACCAGTGGGTAGGTTTCCAGTCTCTTCTGGAAGAGGATATAGGCAAGGCAAGTTTCATCAGTAACCACTGAAGTGTCCAGGGATTAAACTTTCTCTGATTCTCTGGCACTTTGATCTCTTTGATCCCAAGAGCGCTTCTTTGTCCTTTGTAGTATTATCAGTGCTACTATCACACAGCCATGAGCATACTGCTCTCCTTCAGCTTTTCAACTCTAACTCAAGATCAGCTTCTGAAGACAGAAGATTGTCTTTGACAGTATAAACAACATTCTTCTTTCCTTTTGGTGCTTTTTTATATGGCTCACTGTAAAAATAAAAACTACAGAACATCTTAATTCTGAAAGTATATAACCATTGCTGAGTATACCAGACCCAAAGGATAGTTTTGTGCTGTAGATCTATCCACACCAAAAATAGATGGTTCCAATAAGCATCTTCTTCAGGCAAAGCATGAAATCAAAGACTGTAAAATTAATCATCAGATATTGCTGTGTAGGCAGCTGTGCAAAGCCCACAAAGAGCTTGGCTGCAGCTGAAACCTGTGGCCTTGGGGTTTAGCCATACTTTATCCAAAGCATAGCTCGATGCAGCCAGGCAGTAGGACCTCAGTTAAAAAATAATTTAAAAAATAAAAAAAAAACCAACAAGAGAGATGTATAAGTTGAATAATAATTGGTAATAGTTACCTACTCAAGCATTTGAGAGGAAAGATAGTGAAGTAATAGATAACCATAAGGAAAGAAAGAAGACCACTGTCAGATGGCAACTGAGCAACAGCAAGGACTAGAAAGTTCCAAGAAGCAATACAAGCCAGCCCATCCCCATTTGATTGATGACTGGCTAGCCATTAAATAATTAATTGATACTTTTAAGCAGTATATATCCTGCTTCCAAAATGTCTTTGTGTGTAGTACCTGAACAAACACAACGACAGTAAGGAGGGGCTGTATGGCTATCTTGGATAGCTTGAGACCAAAACTCTACAAGCAAGGACACTTTGCTTCTAGAAGTGTCTAGAGATGGTCCATCTTGTCTAGACTGTGCTTTTGCCAAGAAAGGTTGGACCAGATGATCTTTGAGGTCCTTTCTGACCTGGTAGTCTATGATTCATATGTTCTCAATGATTAAAAAAAAAAAAATCTTAAAAAATATAAAAAATGTGAAAAATCACCCCAAAATCCAGGTGTGTACAATTCATCTGGACCCTTAATGAGGAAAGCCTGTGCAAATAATGCCAGTGTTCACAAAACCTTCTCAGCCAATGTTAATGGATTTTTTTTGTTTTGCTTTGTTTTGTTTAAGGTTTGGTGGATACTTGGGAGTTTGGGGTTGTTTTTCACTACCTTCTCCCACGATTCCTCTGTGTGTCAGGAAGACTCTTATAACTGCTAGGTGACCAAGCAAGCATGGTGGATGCTGCCAGATATGAACCCAAAAGGCAGCGCAAGAGCAATACCTTTACCTAAACCAGGTTCCCTGCTCACCCAGAGATGTCCTAGGGATACGGTTGCCACCAGCTTGTACCAGAGCACTAATGCAGCATTGCTGTCAAGAGTTGAGACAACTTAACTCTGTTTACAATACAGAGTTCATGGCTAAGGAACCACAAAATATTTTTGTAGCTGAATTTAGCGTGTAATCTCAAAGATACCTTGCTGCTTCTGACCTTTACTTGCAGAAACATGATGGCACGGGAAGGCATGACCTGCTCAGGACTTCCTCAGGGAGTCTAGTTTTGGTGGTGATAGGTGTTTTTGTGCCATATATCCTTCACCATTAGAGGAATTGAATGAGAAGACAAGGACTTTCCTTTAGTCATGTCAATACTAATGAGAAAAATTTAACCTTAATTCCAGAAGACCACTTTTAACAATGAGGTTTGGCATTTTTTTTTAATAATGGCTTAATGTGGAACCAGTTCCCCTCATTTCCTACTGCAAAATGCTGTAAATTGCTTAGCTGTTGTGGAGTTTAACCTCAAAAGCATGTATGTCTCTTGTGGGAATGGACATTCCTTACAGTTTTCATATCAGTTTAGCTTTAAAATATGCTATGAGCACAATCTAGATGAAAACTATAAATGAAAGCATGTATTAAAATATTATTCTCCCAATGAAATGTAACATTTTGGGGAGTGAAACACGGCATACTTTCAGTAGCAATAGACAACAGTTTTTAGCAAGATACTTAACAACTTCCCTAAAAAGAAAAGCAGGCCTGTAACCTGACATTTTGCTAAGTCAAAGCTAATAATCCATACTGTTATTCCAAGTGCTGCAAGTTCATTAACACAAATTACCATTCGCTTGATTTTCATGCAGTTCCTTGGCCATAATTTTTCCTTTTTAGTCTACAGAGACAAAAAGTTTGCTTATGTAACTCTTCTGGATGTGAAACAGAAGATTTCCTTGACAGATGTCTTCACTAACCCGCAGTAAGCGCCTCCAGCACAGTATTTGCAGTTTTATGAATTCCTGTCATAAGCTGCAGCATTTTCCCGACAGACATCTGGTGTGTTCCCACTTTCAAAACAAGAGGCAGCAAAAAAAACAGCTGATGTGCAGTGAAGCTACAGTCAGTCTCTCATGATATAGAAAACTCCACTTTCTATGTTCTCTGTCCACACTACCTACTGGTGGGCTTTAAGGACAACTTCATATGGCATAGTTCATGCCTCCATTAAACATGGAGTGAGTGCGAAAGCACAGGATATTAAAGGATATTGACAATAAAATGTGTTAATAACAAGGTGAAATGAAGAGCAGAGCACTGTGGAACTTTCCAATGTCCAAAAGAGCAGTGTGTGAATGCCTCGTTAACTACCCTTGAAAAGAAAGCAATTAAAAAGTATCTTTCCCTTTGCTGACTAAGAAATTAGTTTAGAGGATCTGTATTTCCCTTTCAGCAGCTGTTGGCAAAACCAGCAGTCTTGTGGTGGGTGACACAATGAATGTCAAAATCTCCCACTTGGTTGGGGCCAAACTGTTGGCTCTCACTGGTGTCTTCAGCAGCCCCAGTTCCAGGTGGGAGAGGTGCCAGTGGGCAGTTCACTGTCCCTGGTCACCCAACTGCAGGTCAGTTCCCAGCTGATCCAGTAATCTGTCTTGTACATCATCCTTTTCCCTGTCTGATTGCTGCACATGTTGCTGAGTGAAAACATGAGGGAAGTAAGCAAATCAGTAGAGACAAATTATTTGTGACAGATGGGAAAACAAATAGTACCCAAAGAGAACCAGTTCCCATCTTTGTTTATCAAGTTAGCAAAACCACTAACTCAGACTGGTGAAGCAGCTGTATGAGCCCAAGTAGTTTCAGTTCTTCTAGGTCTGAGCAAATAAATTCCTTGTTGTGGCTTCACAGTGGTATGAGGCCTTGGATTTTCGCTTTGAGATCAGCATTCAAAGCAAGTTAGAAGCTCAGAATGACCCTTAGCTGGAGTCAATGACTTTTTCTGAGCTTCCACAACACACTGGGTATTACTCAACATGTATCCTAATTGAGCAATCTTTCCCCAGAGAAGGGAGAGAAGTTTTATCCAGTTTTATTTGTTTTCCAGCAATATTTCAGACCATGTTCCCATTTAATTATACCAGTACAATTTTCATTGAAGAATGTTGCGTAAATTCAGGTTTTGACTTCCATCAGGCTGTATTGCAGTCCTTGTAACCAAAACATCACTAGAAAACAAAGGGCAAGCAGGAAACTAATGCTAGAAAACATGTTTTTAACTGTTATATGAATTGATTATACATTTTTTAGTACTTTCTTCTTAATAGATTGCTTCCCCCATGATATTTTATATAATTTGTTTTTAAAATTTGCAATTCACTCTTTGGATTTATAATTTTAGGAGAAAGAGATGTAAGCTGTTTCAGCTTAATGAGAGTAAATACCAATTGAGTTGAGTGAAATATAAAACATCACTATTTTTTTAAATAAAAAGGGACATTCATTTGTAGGTATGTTGTAAAGGTGCATATCCAGTATGTCAAAGAACAACAGTATATGCAGATATTTCATTCAGTAAATGAAATAATCAACAAAATTCTGTACATATCCTAGAAACATTCTACTTCTGTGTCTGATTTTGAAATTGCTTACACTATTCTCATTTCAAGGTTTTATTCAAGTTCCAAACACATCTGGGGGCTTCGGGATTTTTAATAACTTTCCGGTAGACAATCAGTAAAGATGAAACTTTTAATAAATCCAGTTTGTTATCTTTATCCAGTTTCTAAATATACTAAAGATGCCTTGCACAAGTCAGTATAGCACGCATTTACATTCTGTAAGAAAAAGAGATTCACTTCAAGATCTCTATTTAGAGCAGCATCAGGCAAAGGGAAAAGGAAGCAAATAGGAGATAACCCAGTAAGATTAAATTAATTCCAACACTTTCAGAATAGTCTCTTCAGACACTTCCAGAAGCATTCTTCGTTTGTACAGCTCTTACCCAGGTTCCATACTGTACAGTGGCTCAAGCAATCCTACAGGATTCCTCAAAGATGTGCAAACCTGATTGATTTTTGATCAGGACTCAAAGCAAGAAGTTGATTCTGCAGCCAAACAGCCAGTGGAAAATATAAATATATCCATAATTTCTCCTTTAAAATATGGTTGTTGTTCAAGCACTTCACATAGTTCACAAAAGCATGGTCTCTGGTAGTGAATTTTTTCAAGCCTTTGCCTGAACGCCTCTTCGAATTTAAGCAAACATTTTCATCATACCTATCTCTAAGACTCAATGAAGGGAGACACACTTGTGCAATACTGGCATCCCAAATATTTTCCTAATTTTCTTACTGATATCTTATAAGCAGCATTGCTGTGTGATTATCATTAAAGCTGTTCTGAACACGGGCAGCAACAAATTACATTAATTCTTTTCCTTCAATATTGAATCTCAGTAGGAATAGAGACATCAGTTAGTGATGCCTGAATCTCCACCAAAACCTCTAGCTGGCCATAAAAGCAGGAGGAAAAAAAAACAAACAAAAACCCCAAAAATGTCATGTTTGCATACACTGTAAATCATCCCTTTCTTCTTAACTGTGCTGTTCCCATACTCCCTCAAAAGGCTTACTAGTTATTCATATAATCATAAATAACTGTGCATCTGATTAGAAATAAACATGCTGTGGGAATACAAATCTTCTGTAAGAAAATTTGCTACAGAAATTCTGTCCATGCAATTAAAAATTAATTCATGATATTGACATATTGCTAATCATTTATGATTAGTGCCTTGTTTATCTCATAAGGTTCTACAGTTACATTCTAAATACATATTTGTGGAGTCTCTTTCTCTGGAGATTTTCAAAACCCGCCTGGATGCGTTCCTGTGTGACCTGATTTAGGTGTTCCTGCTCCGGCAGGGGAATCTTTCAAGGTCCCTTCCAATCCCTGATATTCTGTGATTCTGTGATTTTCTGAAATAATGTGTTCCTTCTATTCAGTTGTGGCCATTCAAATGAAATATGCTAACTTAATGTTGCTAATTGCATTGGATTTACCTTATATAAGGAAAACTGTCTTAGCTCTGTTGTTAGTGGTACCTAGTATAACTATTGATTTGCAGTAAATAGCACACGTTTCAATTCCCAATCCTAGCTATCTTCATCTCAAATGCACGGTAGTATTGATCCTCCTTTGTGATTGTTTTGCCCATTGCTTTCCACTACAATCTCTAGTCTTGTCATTGAAGATAATTTTCAGAACCCTTTTCCTAATGAGATAAGTTCAAAAAAGCCATCTGACAATTCAAAGACAATTTAAAATAATAGGTTTTCAGAGCAGGAAAACGTCACTGCAAATGTGAAGATCACTGAATGCCATTTAGGGCCTGCTTCAAGTGCCTCTAAACCCAAACCTCCACTGAAGTGGAGATGAGTCTTACTCTGCTGCAGGAAAAGGCAGAGGAGTTTGCAGCCTGCAGCAGCACAGGTGCATGGATAGGAGCCAAAAACTGTGCTGGGTCAGAAAGTGGCCACCAAAGAGTTCCCATTAAAGAGCTTTATTTGGACCCTGTAGATTTTTTATAGCTTTAAGTTGTATTTTTATGTGATTACTCAATAACAACAACAACAGAAGCTGTTACTTCTCTCCATCCTTGGCAGACTCATTACCATACTCTAAAGTGACCCATAGCAGTGCACTGGCTCAAGGCGACTGTTACTGATAATTCCTCTTGTTCCAGAGACCTTTTCCTGTTGGCGTTTTGAGAGCTGATACGCAAAGCTCCTGGCAAAGAATCTGATCAGAAAAAAACTGTCATTTAGCCACACTAAGTTTGCAGCTGTCTTCATGCCAGCATCAAAGCATTGCTTTAACAAGGGAAAAAAGGACAACGGGTCTGAGTGGCAGGGTATACTATCCCCAGCCCTTTTGAGTAGAGCCTGCAATGAAAAGAGCTATTATGGGACACTCTCAAGCCAGCATTTATAATGTAACTCTGCTAACTGAGTCATGTACTCCTTTCAAATACAGAAGAACGTTTTAAAAGCAACTTTACCCAAAATGCCAAAAATGTGTAGTCTGTTTACTGCTCTGGTTATTGGTTTCTAACGATGCCAGAGGGCACAGACACGTTTCCTAACTACCGAAGCTGGCATGTCTTACGAGCCACTCATGCACACAAAGTGCAACTTTTGCTGAGAATGCCAGGGTGAAAGGCCACAGTCCTGTTCCACCATGTGCTGTACTGGAAAAATGCCTCATCTTTTTTCTTTCCAGTACTGAATACTGTTCCACCACCTACTGCTGTGCGGTCAGATACACTACGTCTTCACAAACTTGTCTTGAACTTCTTGGGGGAATTTGGTCACTTGGACTGAATGGTTCAACACAATAGTTATTTTCTTTACTAACACCTTGCTCGCTTGCCTGTCAGCTTGGCTACTTGGGTCTTTAGTAAGTAACCTTTGTGCCACAGCCGGAGGCTCTTTGCTAAGTTTCACCTGGGGAAGCAGGGTCTGGTTTGTTGGTTTTCGTTCAGATTATAGCAGGCAAACAGCCCTTTCCCACAGACTTTTCCAAAATAAGAACCCAGAAAGAACCAATGGACTAGTGCTGGTGGCGGCATGGTAAGGATGGTAGCAATAAAGCAAGAATTTAAGCAACCCAACAGTGCATATTTTACTATCTTCCAACCTGAGCAAATAGACGGCCACTGCCCACTGCAGACCAGATCTGAAAACTGTTAAAATTCACCTCTGCTGCCTTGCATTGATTTACTAAACATTCCTCAAATCTCCCTCTGCCAACCCATTCACTGTGTTGTCTCCACATGTACATTGAAGCTCTGCAGCATGCTTCAAGGGCTGCTTGGGTAGGGAGCTGTGGAAAACCGATGGAGTTATAGCTGCAAAGTGTGACTGCACATAGGAGAGATAGCGGCAAGAGACAACCAGCTGCCGAGTGAAAGAACGGCGCTTTCACGCCGCTACACTACATAGAATTTCTTTGCTTCTGTTACTTTGGGATAAATGTGTGTAACACAACTGTGGTGTCCACAAGTGCTTTTTACTGCTTCAATCACTTACCTTAGTGCTTTCACATACCATTCGCTCAGCAGCCAAATGAGCTGGAGCTCACTGGTGTGCCAGTGCTAAGAGACAACTTCTGGGTTAGAGATAACATTAAAACCTATTTGGTTCATCTGAAACAATGACAGATTCACGTGCATACAAACACTTCTTTACTTCAAATCCAAACCTGAACTAAACTACTCTGTACAAGTGATTCTTCTCAAATAAGCAGAATACCATTATTTTCTCACATCAACAAATGCACCTTTGTTAGTAAATTCTTCTGAAATTCTCTGATTTTTGGCCTGTGAAAACAAAAAAGAACCATTTGATGTAGAAATTTTCAGAAGTCTTGTTTATATTTCTCTTTTCAATATATTTTTTTCTTCAGAACTGTATTTACATTTAAATTTTAGAGGCAAAACAAAACCAAATATAAAACTTCTTTAATTTGATGTCAACTGCGCTGTTGTTATGTAAATTAAATTACACTTTCAAGAGGTAGCAGAAGCACAGGTTCCTTAGTTTCTCATTTGACTTGAGAGTCAATTCCCTACACAACTGAACCCATAAGGATTTCACTATTCTTGAGAAAAACACAAAACCCCATGGTCTCAGATATCTCTGTACACACAATATCTCTAATATTTAACAATCTGTTTCTTGAAAAAAATGATGAACCATGAATTTAAAAAGTTAATTTAGAAACATCTTAAGTATATAGGTTAGGAGATACATTTAGTATGAATTTATTCATTGCTATACTGTAAATCACCCATTTTCTGAACAGAAAATGAGGCCTTTCATAAAACATGTGTTAAACTGAAAGCACTTCTTGCAATCCAGGTGATAAGATGCAAAACATTTGATGACATGGCTGCTGGAAACAGTAGGTTTCCCTATTTTTTCCTTACCTATATGACTTATAAGCATATGTCATAAGATACTATCTCCAAACACTCTGGCTTCATCCTGTTCCACAAATAGACTAATTCTTTTCTAGCAGGATATTTGAGCAATCCTTTAGTATGGCTAAAGCTTTAAGTAACACAAATGTGATGAAAGCTTCACTGTTCATGCAAAGAAGAAAAATTATTATCTCTTTTTCATTTCATTGTCAGAGTTTTTCGCTGGAAATAATTACCTAGAAGAATATAATAATTTTGTGCTGGGGTTGACATGATCAACTGTAGTCTAAGTCCTTCATGGTTTATTATTATTCTATTTTATTAGGGATAGTAGAATTTATGGTACACATAGAATTTTTTGTCATGAAACCGACAGAATATATTCTCTGTATCAAACTAAACTCTTCAACTACTGCTATTTTTCTCAAAGGAGCCTATGATTAAACTGAAGGCCAAGTCTAATCAAAATAACTTAACTAATATGAACATGTGTTTAGGGGCCCAAGTCATAAAGCCCTTTTAAGCATGGAAGAATCTCATTAATCAGCTTTGGAAAGCATAATGACTTTAATTTGAAGTACACTCATAAAGGGTACAGAGATGCAAAATGTCTTTCTCCCACAGATGCACATCAAGAAATTGCAAGCACTGTGAAGCAAACCAGGCCATGGCTGCCAATTTCTGATTACAACAGGATCATCACATCATGTTTTAACAGTAAACATTTAAAATTAAAGCCCTCCTCTCCCCCTCCATTGTAAGATCATATAATAATAAAGTTTTAGGCCTAGACATGCAGATAACACATGCACACAAGGGCACTCTTCCTCCTCTACATGGCTGAGGTGACAGGGACTCCAGTACCATCTCTCCACCCAGCTCCATCCAGGGAGAGGACAGAAACAGATGGGATCTCCTTCCTCCTGCCCATGTAGTGCGAAGATTTCTGTACCTCATCATCTTCTACAAATCCTTCCTTTCCTTCACTTCTCCTGCTGATCTGCACTTACTTCTGGCCCTCTTTTTCAACAAAAAAAAAAAAATCTCCATTTCACACTAGCTCCTTATTCTTCTTTCTCCCTTTGATTATATTTCTCACACCACCACACCTCCAGGCTCTCTGCTTCCTCATCCTTGGCCCACTCTTAACTCCTCACATGCTCTCCTCAGTCTCCCCGTGTTCTGTCAAACCTCTCCCCAGGCTTCCTCTTGTCCCATTCACACTCTTCTATACCCTCAATATGGTTTATTTGCACATACAGAACTACCCGTCCAGTCACATCTAGGCAGGCAGGCGCCACTCCTTTCAGAGAAGTGAGACAGACACCTCTTTCAGTAGGCACATTGCTACAACAAGGAGGGTAGAAGCCAGCACCATCCTGTCTCCAGAAGTACTCTGATAGTTTGCATGACAGAAAAAAGGGGAGAAGGTTTTAATGGGAATGCAAAGTAGCACAGAGCAATTCAATCCTTGAGCACAAGGAAGCGTAAGATATATGAGTTCAACTTTGTATCAGATTTGTGAAATCATCTGCTGCCAGCTACCAAAGGCCAGAGGAACAGGGGTCCAGTCATCCAGATGCTCCACAGAGTCCAGAGCCCCATGTTATCAAAATAAATCTCTAACTAAGAAAGTACTGCTCTGACTTGACATGATTCAGTGTCATTCTTCAGTTGTTCTTGCTGGCATAAAACAGATTGTCAACACAAAGATGGATGACAGCAGGAGTTACTGTGGGCAGCAGGTCATATCCAAAGCAGACTCCAACATACTGTATGAAATTGGTGCAAATAACGAGACAGGCAGAACCAGCAAAAGTTGGGAAACTGCACCACTGCTGTTTTCAAAGTAGGTCACAAGTTTCACATCTCAGGGGAGGCAGCTCATGCATATAACAAGATGCATGCATCTTTAATCAGAACATGATCCATGGAAATATTTTGAGAAATAGAAACCTCTGTATTTCTCCACATATAAAGAACATCAAGAAGGAAGCCTGTCAAAAAAGACAGTACTTGTGACCCACATCTCAAACTTTCTCTGAAAAACTATGTTGACAAGAAACTTAGAAAACTGATAGCTGGTGACATTCTTACCAGTGGACAATCTGGGGTGCTGCTTCTGGCACTTTCTCCAAGTCACTTTGCAAAATGAACCACTGGACAACCCAAACGTGTATGTCTTAGATATGCTACTACTAAGATGACACCAAAGCTTCAGCACACAGATATCAACTAGATTATGACAGAAAGAACTGAAGACCCCGATATGGTAAGATGAGTTTGCCTGAAGCAAAACGACTGTCAAAAATTCTACATTTCTAGATTACTCGTGGCAAATTTGGCTGAAAAAGTAGTGGGTAGATTTCAAGGACAACCTGGATGCGGGGCCATTCCAGTCCTAGGCAAACAATGTCCTGTGCTCAGAAGAATCACAAAATCATAGAATAGTTTGGGTTGGAAGACACCCTTAAAGGTCATCTAGTCCAACCCCACCGTATTGAGCAGAGACATTTTCAACTTGAGCAATTTGCTCAGGACCCCATCCAACTTGACCTTGAATACTCCCAGGGATGGGGCATTGACTACCTCTCTGGGCAACCTGTGCCAACGTTTCACTATCTACAATGTAAAAATTTTTCCTTATCTCTAGTCTGAATCTTTCCTCGTTTAGTTTAGAGCCATTATCTCTTGTCCTACCGCTACAGACTCTACTGAAAAGTTTGTCCCCGTCTTTCTTGTAAGCCCCCTTTAAGTACTAAAAGGCTATAATAAATTCTCCCTGGAGCCTACTCTTCTCCAGGCTGAACAAGCCTAACCCTCTCAGCCTATCCTCATAGGAGAGGTGTTCCATTCCTCTGATCATCCTCATGGCCCTCTGCTAGACCCATTCCAAGAGGTCCATGTCCTTCCTGTGCTAAGGACTCCAGAGCTGGATACAGTACTCCAGGTGGGGTCTCACCAGAGCAGAGCAGAGGAGCAGAATCGCCTCCCTCTACCTGCTGACATTTCTTTTGATGCATCCCAGGATGCAGTTGGCTTTCTGGGCTGTGAGCACTCATTATATGTCCTTCTTATAAAGGTAAGAAAGACATAATCACAGAACGAGAGAATGTTCAGTGTTTTCAAAACCTAATTCAATTGAACCTCTGAATGAGCATCTGGAGATGGGAAGCACAGGCAATTTCACAAGGTCCTTTGCAGACAGGAAATCATGGATCACAAAAAGCATATTGCATCTGTTCACCATCACTGTGGATTAGGGTGAAAGAGGAACAAATTATGCAGACAGTATAGGTACAACAGCAGAATTTGAAAGTCTGAAAGTCTGGCTTTGCATTTGCAATGTCACCTCAACAGGGACTGTTAATAGTGCGCATGGATCCTATTCTCAGGATTAGTAGAGGTTTGTATTTTCACAGTGTAGTCAGGAGTTTGATGGAAAATATATGGCTCTGTTGTCCTAAAAAGTTGTATAAAAGCAACCAAAGTAAATACTCTGTAGAGAGGTCACATAAAATAAATACAGTACTTTAATAGCAGGAAACAAGCAAAATATTTTCAGAGTACTTTAAAAGTATACTAGTACTTCTAAAGCCAATTATACAGATTTATCACTTCCTAGTAAGTGCTAAATAAAGGGATCAGATAGAGGCCCTCAAAACTTCAGAAAATACCAAAATCCAGACCTTTAGCAACACAAAAACCTCAGCCCATGGCTATGCAGAAATTAATAGTTATGTTGGGTTATAGCACTAGATTGGCAGAACATTTGTTCCATTGATACTGTTTCTTCTTCAGGGTTTTGTGTTGATTCTTAGGCTGAAGCCTTTTGTGCTGGTAAATAGCTTCAGGACAAGAGAAAGGATTCAACAAAAGCATTTAGCTTTTCAAGGAGCCTTTTCATTAGGTTATTTCTGAAAACAAAGAGAAGATAATGATACTGCTGGTGTTCACAGGATATCATGCTACTTTTCTTCCTTCCTGTCTTCCTTCCATCTACCTATTGTTTCAGCTTGACTTGACTTTACAAAATGTGGCACCAAGAAGAAAATAAAACCTGTGACCAATAGAATTATTCAATAACAGAATTATTAAAACCAATTGAATTCATATTTTGTTTTCTTCCAAAAGCAGCAGCGGAAATGTTTTCATTGTTCTGATGTTTTCCAATTAATGTCTGAGAAGTATAATGCAGGGAACAAGATGCTTCAGAAATCTGTGACTCATCGCTTTTCCTTGAAAAGCCAAACATGAGAAGAACTTCATGAAGAATTTATTTATACTGTTAAGGTCAGAAAAAAATATTTCGGAGGTTCTGAAACAAATCCCAGTTTCACGCATACAGATCTAAGTGAGGAGCCAAAGGCAGGGGAAAAACAAAAGGAACATTTTCCGGGTACCCCACAGAAGCGTCTGTGAAGCTCCTCGCCCACCACGTCTCATTGGTGTCTTCTTGGGACCTCTAGTGATGCACCAGCTAATTGCAGTTTAAGGCTTTGTCAGGCAGAGCACAGTCTGTCAGCAATAGCCTGAGAACTTAGGTTAGCACGTACGTTTAGCATTTTGCATGTAAACAAGTAGATCACCTGCTATAGATTAAGAACGCTTAGAAAGCGAGTGGGTATTTGACTGGAGAGTTTGATGCAGCCCGGTACAAAGTGAAAGGTCATTCACAAACCCTCTATCAGATTAGTTTTCAACTCCCACACGATGACCAGGGTCATTCCAATCAGTGCATTTGATTTGTGCCTGTCCCCGCTCTGGATGACAGTTTAACAAGGCTGAGAGACCACATTTGAATTAATAATCTCTCTTAAGGGATCACATGTAACATGATTTAAAACAGCCATTTTCATGGTGTGGTGGGAAAGAAAAGTTTATATACTATGTCTGTTTAATTTCCAATTTCCTCTTCACTTTCTGACTTTATTCAAAAACAAATGGAGAAACATCAAAACACCTAAAAAATGTGTGCTTATTCTTAACATTGCAAACAAAAGTCCTGCTGAGCATCTGTTCTCAAAATGCATCCAAAACTGTTCCTGGGGCAAAATATTCCATAGAAGTTACAATACGCCATTCAGATCCTACAGTCCTAGCCATAGGAAAAAAAAGTCTTTTTTTTTTTTTTTTGAGATTTTAGTCGTTTGGTGCTTCTGTAATCATATTCCTTGCTTCACCAGTAAAGGTGTTTAAAATCCTGTTTAAGGATTCTGCTGCACCACTGGGCTGCAGTAATTCCCACTCAGATGAGTCCAAATCACCCTCGCTGCAGTGATAGCTTAGTGTTCAGGTTCACAGACACTGAACTAATATATCATATAGCCTTCTGCATTAAGGACAGATGAAATCAGAGCTGGCGAGACATGCATTTCCATGACAGGAGCTGAACCATCCCCACTTTGGTGGGAAGCTCAAGCTGTAAGTTCATAGTAGGTCATAGAGACCACGGCACCTCTCCTGAAACAGACCCTAAGTCTTGTGAAAGGAAATCTGTGTTTCAGGAGCTCAGAAACCACAGTACTAGATCATTGTAAAGCAAGCAATATTCAATAAGCTCTCAAAGTACGTTTGTAAAGAGTATGAACACATCTGGTAGCAAAATGTCTTCTTTCCAGAAGTTGAGTAAACTGTCCCTTGATCTTTCTGTGCTGCAATTGCACTATTTATGTGTCAGCTAATTTTAAAGATCTTTGAGGAAAAAAAACCACTAATATCTTCCTTACAAAGATCAAATTCTGGACCTGTTAAACTAATTTATTGATGACTTTAAAAATAAAAGCTACTGATTAAAATAGTTCTAGGATTTCAATAGTAAAACATGCCATCTTGATAACTTGTAGAATCCAAACCTTTTTCAAGTACTCTGAAAATAATCTGCTTAAAAGATGTTTTACCATCATTTCACATACCGATGTTATCAGTATAGACATTATGATGAAGCTCAATAAATTAAAAAATTGATCAAATAACAAAGGGATTTTCCTAAAAAAAAAAAAGACCATGGGATAGTTTCTTTAAAAAAAAAGCAACGAAACCCACAACAAAACAACCTGCTGCTAAGTCCACTTAAAATTACTCACAGAAAATAATCTCCCACTCCCCACCACAGACAAGATCTTTCTTGTCTCTAAGCAAAATGAATTTGATGGTGGCTTGGATAGCAAGGGTGAAACTTGATGATGCAGTCTGACTTTCACAAGAGCTCGCTTTGTGATCTAGCAGAGCTCTGCTAATGGGAACACAGGCACACAACCTTGCAAGCCCCTGAACTTCCAGTCCCAAACGAAACAGATCTTGATCACTGGGAACTAAATATATCCAACAGCTATCTGACAAACAGCTCAGTAACTTGTTCAGATTAAGCCTTGTTTTAGCTCAGGCAATTCCTTTCCCAGCATGTAAAATAACAGAGAATTCATTCTAGAATGAGTGGGAAACTCATTTGGACTCATGGACTTGTAAAGACCATGCTTGCTAAATAACTTCTGTTTAAATTGAACTAGAATTATTGATTTATAAATACTTCGGGGCAGAAATTCTTTACATCTAGGTGGATAATATCTAACAGAATGCAACTCCATTATGAGCATATTTTTAGTTTTAAAAAACACTAAAATGGTAGCTACATATTAAATCAGATCTCTGTGCACAGATATGTCAGAAAGCAGCATGTGATATCAAGGTCAGCCTTTTGCCCAAATATTATTTCCCCTAGTTATTTGTGTTACTGTGGCTTATCAGAATTGCAGCTCTGAAGTGAGAGAGAGGTGCATTGGTATATCCATTCCTCTGCCTACACAAGCATATGTGGCTTGCCCAATTTGTTACGTATATTTCATCATAATGTCGCTATGTTCAAGTATAATCTTGTTTAGACTGCAAAAGAAATAATGCTGAAGTAGACTGGGTGAGTTTCTGTTTGCTTTCTTCTCCCATATTCAACAGGTAATCGTTTAAAACACAAAACATGTACTACAGACAGGGAGCGTTAAGGTAGGAGATGACCCAGCCCAAGTACCAAAACAGCAGCATCCCTGCCTACTTCTGAAGCTGCCATTAACACAAACCTCATGTATAGATGTATTTCACCAAGGGGCAAAACAAGACTTTCAGTGTGTGCGACCTGCTCTTGTAGGTTCCTGGAGTAACCAGGGAATGGTCTGTTACTCTCAAAGGCTGCACTGACATAGCTACATTAAAATCAACAAAAGTCTCCAGTGCAGATGGTGCTGTACGTTGCTACAACTTCCAGCCCCATTACTAGCTCTGTAACTTCTGTTTCTTTTTATGGTCTGAAAAGTGTCCCATAACGCTCAGGATCAGAAGCACAAATGGTCCAACCAGGGCATCCTAATGTTGAGGAAGACCATCACTTTATCTGGAAGAAAAGAGGAGCCAAGGGATACTTTTCTAATGCCTTATGAAGCCTTGTAAGCATGTGTGCTTAAACCAGCTTCAGTGGGAAGGATTTTAAATTGCATTGCAGTTACTATATAACTTAACAGGCTGGATCCCTGCTGCGTGCCTGACCATGCTGTCAGTAAATCAAGGAACGGGGGGGGTGGTAATGATTTTAAGACATATCTGCACACCCATTGTGATTCTTTGCACTAGATATTATCTCGAAGCTTCTGAAATAAATCTTCTTCCTTTCTGCTTGTCTAAAAGAATACAGCAGCTCCTTTGTTATTTGCCTGCATCTGTGTTTTTGTTTGGGAAACAGATCCAGCTTGCCTTGATATTGAATTAGAGTGATCCAAAGTCTGGAAAGCTTCTCCCTGGATTTAGAAGGTTTGATATTAGATCCCACATGTCCAGGGCACTGTATCCTTTCGCCAGCTGAGATATTAATGCTGTGCCCATCAGGAGCCATATAAATTAATGACTGTCAGAGGGTGCCTTTCCTGGGATAACTGGCTGCTTCAGACTCAAACTTTCCTTCACTTTGACTCTAGCTATTTTAAAGGAATTAAAATGATGAAAATAATCTGAAGTCAGATTTTTTTTTTAACTGGGTTAGACTCATTCTGACTCTCAGTCATGGTTTCTGTGCTTTCCAAAGTCACATAACAGTAAAGTAGCTGTGGGAGGTCGGATGTCATGAGCTCAGTATCCTTCTTGGAACCTGTTCTTTATTGTAGAAAGCACATGGATTTGAGAATGGAAAAGTTGTCAAGATGCTGCAAGAGCTACACACCATATGGGCATCCAACTAATAATGGACATCAGGTAGTATTTGGAAAACTTGTATGCATTGTTTCATCCTTGCTCCAGCTTTGAACTATCCTGAGCTGGGACAAGAAATTACGATAGTTTGCAAATGTATCTCACTAATACAGCTGTTTAGATAAACACCCATCTTTTTGGATGCGTGAGAAAACTGGGCCACATTTCTGAGCTCTTTGAAATCCACATCAAGGGTGATCACGGGCTGTGCAGTGTATGGCTGACCAACAGACAATTTTAATTCCTTTTTTGTGTGTGTTTGTAATAAATCTACTTGCCCTGGTGAAAACCTAATGAGGAGCCTGTTATGTTCTCCAATAATTTTTCTCAATTAGTAAGATTTGCATTACTTTTGGCTGCAGGAAATAATTTTTTGTAAGGATGAGTTTTCATGCATCTGGGTAGACTTTAAAGTTAATTTCTTCAGCAATATTTGAAATTACTACTTTCTGCTGAGAGCATTAAAATGTATGACAGCGGAGGTACTGGGAAATCCTAATATAAACATTGGAAAAGGTCAGGCTTTCACTGCAAATTTCCCTAATTTATTATGGATTCACTACACGCTGACAGGCTGCAGTAAATTGTCCTGATGAAAAAACTGGAAAGAACAGTGAATGGAACAAATTGAACTGCACAAGAACAGCAATGAGATCTCTAATTGGACAAAATTAATGCCTCAGTAGCGGTCAGGCTGCAGTCTTGGATTCTGAGTTTTACAGCTGAAAGAAGGCAATTACAATATTCCAATACTGGAGCTGTACAAGATATGCCTAAAATCTTTTAAATTATTGAATCAGTACGTTATAAACAGTCCCTTCCATTTAAAGCAAGAGTTATCTCAAAATATATGCAGTGCAACTGAGAGGAGGTGGCAGTGACAGCTTTCAAAAGCAGCTGAATACTTTCCTGTACCCTGTCTAATGCCAGGCCTTTGTCCTGTTGCTTTAATGGTTTTACTCTGTTGTTTTGTTACTCCAATGTGGTATAAATTATTCCCACTTGCTGGTGAAGTGTGGGTGCAGAGCTGGGCAGAATCTCAAAGTCTGGAGATCATTTACTAAACCTGTATCTTTTCAGACTGGCTAAACATCGGCACAAACAAGAACATTAGTCACCATCATGACTAATGTTCATTAGTAACATTTTTAAACTCGGAAACACAGCAGCTCAGATTACCCTTCGGCTTAGACAACCAGTCCTTCAGTTACTGGACAAATGAAAGGTGCATTACTCACAGGCAGAAGTGTTATTCTCCTTTCACTTCATAAATCTGACATTTGACAAGATCTAACTGGGACCCAGGAATGTTTGGAAGAGGTTGCCCAGGGAAGTTGTGGATGCCCCATCACTGGAAGTGTTTAAGGCCAGGCTGGATGGGGTTTTGATCAACCTTCTCTAGTGGGAGGTGTCCCTGCCTATGGCTGCGGGGCTGAAACTTGATGATCTTTAAGGTCCCTTCCAACTCTAACCATTCTATGATTCTACGATTCTATGAATGTTTCCCACCTGTAGCACCAAGGTTCATTCTCTGGCTGAGTACTGAATGTTTGTTGAGGTAAGACTCAAATGTATGCCATTGCCCCTACGGGCCTGAACTATCACACTACTTCCACTGGAAAAATACAGGTAGGTGGGATCCACTGCACAGTTCAACATACCTCCCTATAGAGATGACCAGGCTTTTTGGGACAGCTGTAGAGCATGCCAGGCCCACAGTTTGGAAACAGCAATAACTCTGTGTAGTAGGAGAGGGCTAAGCACACACAGAGGCCTCCCTCGCCTGCCTCCAGAAGTGAAAATACAATGTACTTCCAGAAATTTGGTCCTTATAGATGTCCCTTAATAAGACTCTTCAGTCATTAAAGTCTGCAATCACTGACCACTTCAAAGCCTGAAAAATACTGAGAAATAATTGCAAAGAAATTTTATATCCTGTCAAAAAAGGAGTGGATATTCCAAGGACTCAGTAACTGAGAGGAATGATGCATGAGTTTCCGGATGGTTAATGTTCTCTGTAATTCAGAGACAAACCCTGGTCCAAAGCCATTTGAGGTAGTGGGCACTCGACCCACCGTGTGCTCTAGTTTCTGCAGAGTACAGAGATTCATTGTGTTGAGGAGTCACTGGTTAATGGTTATAATAGTGTACAGTAATAGTGTGTTACTGGAATGGCTAATCTGAGTTTGTAGAAGGCAAACAACTCCTGTCAACAGTTGAGCCTTTCTGTTGCTTTCTAATATAGTGATAAAGGTCATCATGGAAGCTTTTTAAAGTGAAGAAATGCCTGGTTTAACGTTGAACCAAAGAAAGTATTAAACTCCATATACTTTAATACTTTTTAAGAAAGCAAAGTCTACAGGCTACACACAGGCATGTTACTGATCTCCTGAAATGCAGCTTCAGGGCTCTGTGCTTGATGTGCTCTCACTAGGAGAAGGAAGCGGCAGACATAGCGTTAAATGACAATGCAACAACTTTGCATTGAGTGTAAGTAAAATTTTGGCACCCAAATAAAAGAGAACGTTTTCATAAGTGATTTTTTTTTTTTTTTGTAACTTCCAGTCTATGTAAATATCTCTCCTGTTAACACATTAGGACTATAAAGAGTTTAAATGGCAAAAGCCTCTCAGTTTATGTTTGAGCTTACCTGGAGTTATACTGTTCATCCAGAGCTTGGTTATATTTATTGCCTGAAGGGTGACAAGACAGAGATACCAGGAAGTCTGTCATGCCGCATACTCTATACCCTGGGCTATCTGTACAGCTCAATGTTTGATTGAGTTTATCTAGTGATTTATAAACTTCAGATGGAAAACTTTTTGCTCACTCCAATTCCCTCTTTTAAACACTATTTTTTAATTCCCAGCATCACTTTACTGAAAGAGGCAGCATGTGAGTGGGGGCAGCAGGGCCTCTTCTCTGCCATAGGGCCAAGGCAGTGCTAGTGGAAGGCGTACAGCCCCTCTTAGCTCTGTCCAGCCTAGAAATAAACCAACAGATAATAAAAGAGAGGTGAAACACCCCACTTTCAAACTGGGAAATAAGGAAAACAAGAGAGAACTAATGTATATTAGAGAACACTTGCTAAAAATTCCTCCTCTTTTTGCCCAGGTTCAGCTCTGCCCACAGCGCCCTGCCACGGTTCAGGTGTGAGGGGCAGGGGTAAAGCCTGCATAGCCTGGTACAAGACAAACCCAGGGCTGGTCAGTGGAGGCCAAGGCTTGAACAGCCAATACAGTTCACATCTGATCCCTGAGTGCTGCTGGATAACATTCAAAGACACTAATTTCCAGACTCTGTATAGACTTAAGCACTTGGAGATCCCTGTCCTTGCTGCAGGGGTTGCTGAAGTTCTTCTAACACTACAGGTAAATCATTGTGATTTACAGTATGGCATATTAAGATAAATTGAGATATATTTCTTTAGTGCCCCAGGTTGTAATGATTCACAAGAGCTCTTATGAAAAGTAAAAAAAGAAACTGTCATCAGTCAGAACTCTTTCAATGCCAGTTAATGTCATACAACCCTTGCTTCTGCAAAAAAATTAAGGTAACTTCAAAAAGGAACAGGGGGCTGGACAGTTTAATGCTCAGGTTGTATAAACATTACACCAGAGTGTTCTTGAGGGGAACTCTGGGTCTCACTTATCATTTCTCATGCCTTGTGTCATATCTGAACTGAGGAAGAAAGCACTTTAGGCTAGGGACCACGTTGTTTTATATTTTGTGAAGCACCTAGGATACTTTTAGCTACACCAAGACAATGGATATTGTATAAAGAGGAATTAATTATCACTGCTGTGGAAGGAGACTGCACACTTCCCTAAGTTTCTGACTGCTCCTTTTATAATAATGATAGTGGGAAGAGCTTCAGTTATTGTTAAATAAGGCATGAAGTGTCTGAGTCAGTTATAATACCCAAGTTCTATCATAATTACCAAGCACTAAACATGTGCACTGGAACAGAAACTGAATCCCATGGGCAAAACATATAGCTGCTCTATCATTTCATAATGTATTGACATCAAAGTTTGCATTTCACATACAGCAGGTTTATTCTTTTTGGTCAGAATCCAAAATTACGTTTCCACAAGACAACTCCTAAATTTCCCCCATACACACAGCTCTTTGTTTTGGTGCTGTGCCATCATCTTTTTCAGTCTCCCACTGTTCAAATCAACACCTCTTTGTCTTCAACAAGAACCTTGCAATTCCCACTTGGGATTTACCGAGTTTCTAGGCATTCTCTTCAAATTACAGCATTCAGTTCCCATGTATTAGCTCTTGCCCTAGTATTTTGTACCCAGATTCATCTTCCAAGGCTATCACCTCTGTCCTCCTTTCCTAATATCTCATCAGGCCAGAAAAGGAAGACTAAAGGTAGAGCTGATGTTAACTAGTTACTGCACAGATTTTGAGTCTAGTGTTTGAAAGAACACGCATGCATTTGTATGTCTCTGCAGCTGTATTGTTTGCATGTCTCTTAACAGATGTCCTGCGCATTACTTATCTGCCTAAATTTTAAATTATTAGGAGGAAAAATTAGCACTTTTCTACTTGGGAACACTAATGTAACCAAGCAGAGGTTTGACTTCACAGTTTGCATTTGGTAACAGCTTCTTGTATTTATGCATTTAAGCTATAGTTCCATGATGGCTTATCTAAACACCGCCAACATATAGATCTGGTATAAAATTGATCTAGTCAGATCAGGCAGATGTTCCCTGATCTAGCATAAAAATTGAAATGTGCTGACAGATTATACCTGAGTGGTCATAAAGCCAACAATACAAAATAGATCCATCAGTGTTTTTTAACAGATTTGAATCAGCAGTGAGTTTATGTTAAATCAAAGCTTGGCTTCCAATAGCCAAGGCATTTCTGATGAAACATGAGGATTGGGGATAGAGCTTTTAGTAGGGCCTGTAGTGATAAGACAAGGAATAGTGGTTTTAAACTAAAACAGAGTGGATTCAGACTACCTATAAGATGAAAGCTTTTACAATGAGGGTGGTGAAACATTAGAACATTTTGCCCAGAGCAGTAGTAGGCGCCCTATCCCTGAAAACATTCAAGGTCAAGTTGGCTGGGGCTCTGAGCAAGCGGATCTAGTTAAAGGTGTCCCTGCTCATTGCAGGGGAGGTTGGACTAGATGATCTTTAGATGTCCCTTCCAACCCAAACTATTCTATGATCCCTATAGGCAGATTCACCACACTGACAAACCATGACGTTCAAGTCATTGACACATGCCCTCTTCCTCTTCTCTGTCAAATTTGGTCATCAGGGCCACTGATGTCTACGCCTTTCCAAGCGCATCTCCATGACGACCAAAAATTCCCAAGTAAAATTTTGGGTTATCCCTGGAACTGATTGATCATCACCTCTGCCAAGCGTGCAGCTGTAGGAGACGAGTGTTGCCACACTGGGAGGACTTTATCCCCTGCCCACGTGACTAAGCACAACATACGTGAATGCTAATAGCACTGACTGATGCTTATGGAGCTGAAAAGACTCAGGACAGGTATCTTTGCCAAAAGCACAGAAAATATTCTGATATTTCTAATAATTGCAAGAACATAGAAAGATTTAAAGCTGAAGGAGAATCCTAACAACTTCAGCTCAAACCCTCAGATATGTGGCATAAGCACTGACAGAGGTATTGGCAATCTGGCTTGTGTTCTGCACTGCTTTCCAGAGCAAGCTGCCCTGTGAGAGAAGCAGCACAATATAGTAACTTATTTTCTTGCTTTCTATTTCCGCTCTAAAACTTTAACAAAGAAAGATGTGCCGGCTCAGCATATGGTAAGCAGTGGGGAAGGAATACATTTTTATATCCCTAAAAAGCCCTTGTCTTGTTTTAAATGACATTTAATTTTTTATTTTTTTTTTCAGCAAAGAAGCATAGAAATCAGTTTCAGTGCCCAGTCAGACAACTGAACCAACATGGTCACCAACCACATATTGATGGAGAAACGAGCACAAAGGGAATGTTTCTCAGAAACTGTTTACAGAATTGAACACCATTTATGTGAAGGAGGCAAAAAATTTCAAAAATTTTATCCACTTATTTGGTACAAATAGTTTGTTCAGCTCTGACCAGTACTGTGTTATAAGTGAAGAGATATTTCCTTATGGGAATTACTGGGAATTACACCACAGTTTGGCAGCTTTCACTTTATCCTTTCCCCTTCTCTTCTCATCTCTCAGTTTAGCTGCTATCAAGAACAAGAAGAAAAGTGTGGTCACAAGCCATTTAAACGAGCAGCATACAGAGGAGAGTGAGAGAAAGTGTTAATCAACAGCTCATACCAAATATAAAAAGAACTAGAGCTGGTACACCCCAGAAGAAAAACAAATAAATGATGAGAAATGGTAAACCAGTTAATGACTAGTAAGATATCCATCCTGAACTTTCTACTTCTTCAGTGCAAAGACAAAGGGTCAACATACACAGGCAGAGCTGACACAGAGCAGTTTTGATTTTATCGTGCTGCTCTGAGTGTTGTTCATTTGCTACACTGCAAATAATGGTCCCTTTTTATCACCACAAGAACAATAACAGTGAGACCAAAATGCTTCTCATGCCATTCAGTGCAAGTCACTGCAGTGATTTTTTTCCGGCCTCTACTTAATTCTTCTGTCCCGATTGCAGCAATATTTCTGTGGTTTCCGTGATTCTTCTCCCTTGTTCCGAGTTGCACAACTACTGTGTTTACAGCTTGTTTCTTCTCACAAATGACTCCTTTCGCATTCAGGCAACCCCAGATGAAGCTCACAGGGAAGGAGATGTTTGCTACCATCTGCTGGTGAACTGGAGTCGGGGATCAAACAAGCATCACAGACCTGATTTTCTGCATATATTACCTGATCTCCCAGCAAGAACCTGCTGATCCTTTAGAATCACATCCATTGAAGGGTTTGGTGCAAGGCTATGAAAATACTATAGTGTGGCAATAAGGAGACAAAGGTGGGCATCTTATATTGTAAGCAACTAATCAGGGAGAGATGGAGAGAGGGATTTCAGTCCTCTACAGATGAGCACATCTCTGACAGAAAGAACTTTGAGGACACGTGGGAAGCTACAGAACTTCCAGAAGTGTATGACAGGAAGAAAACCTTGGTCTATCAACATGGATCAAGGTAAAAAAAAGTCTGTAAGATTGTTGTTAGAAATAATGTCATTACCTCAAAAAGTACTGGCTTCTATGGCAGTAGCTCCTAAATTAGCATCATAATCCCAAACATGGTTGTGGCAGTGTGCCGTGGGGTTCAGAGCTGCAGAGACAAGTATTTGGGATCACAGACTACTACTGAGCTTTGAGTATCATAAAGATTGACTTTGTCAGTCTCTTTTTTGGATGCATCAAAAAGAGACAAAATCAACTAACAAATATACAAGATGGAGTGCACCTGCATTCACAAGCAGGGAGAAAAGAGACAGCCTTATACATGCTTGTGAGCCTTGAATAAAAATCATAGAAGCTGACATACAAATATGTGGTGTATACATTGGGGAGTTCTTTAAAATCAAGGTGAAAAAAGGGCATTTCAAATGAAGACTGAGAGCAATAGCTTGTTTCTGGATGTTTTTTCAAGGAACGTGTACTTGAAAGCATTTAGCATCTTTACATTTAACAGAGAAATGAAGTGGTTCCTGTTCAAGGAGATATGCACTGTTCTGTAAGCTGAAAACAATGTGTCAGAAAAGAATAAGCTGAAATTCTTCCCCGCAGGTGCTCAGCATTCTCAGCTCCATCACCCTCCCCAGATTTAACAGGATGTGGGGAGCAAAGCAGCTCCTTGGGCTGGATTCGGTCCTTCGCGGCGTGTGCCATAGTCATACTGCCTTCCTTCCACACTCACTTCTCTCCCAGGTGCCATCATAGGATGATGACATTTGTCATAAACACACTGTCTTTTTGCTCACAGTCTGGCCCTTTGCTAGGGTGCACTAAATCCATAGATTTTGATTATGAACTTTTCTGGCAAGGGCCTGTTTCTGTTTGTACTGTATTTACCCCTGTGGGTTTTGACACAACAAAGTAATAGCACGCTGTTCAGTATGTTCACGCACTTACTCTTCCTGAGCAAGGCGGACTGTAGCTCTCTGCAAGTCTAACTGAGGTTTCTGAAACAGCAGCCAGGAAGGTTATTTGGAGCCAGAAAAGCTGCTAGCTGCTGCCCGCTTCCCACGCCTCCCTCCCTGCCTCCCCAGCGGTCCTTCACAAGCTGGAGCCCACTGCAGAAAGAAAACGGGCGCTAAGCTCCCAGTTTTTCTGGTATCCTTATCACAGATATTGCTGCCTTCGTAGGATTTGAACATTGTTCCCACATCCCTGGGGAGGCATTTACATCATTATTTCTTAACAGCCTTTCAGAGGACAGGTCCCTGCCCCAACGGCTGTAACTGCCAGGGAGGGAAACCCATTGTGCAGCTTTCGAAAGTTGGCAACAGACCGCTTGGGTCAGGCTCCAACTGCCTGCAAAGCCACCCCCACCTCATTTATCTGTCTGTGTCAAGGAGATAAAGCACAGCATCAATTGGCAAGAAAGAACCGCGTTATGTTGATCTTCAAGTGAATTTTCCGGCCTTGAATAGAAAGCCACAAACCAGCAGGTTTTGCTGCTTCTCCCCCACGCCGTTCAGGCAGGATTCAACAAAACTGAACGACTAACGGTAAAAGGAAATCGATGGGATTGAAGTGTAGCTAAGCCTCGACAAGCAAGTACATTCTGTAACTAAATCTGCGGGTGCCCTGTGAATTCGAATGGCACTCGTCTAAGCAGCGTGTCATCTATTCATACGCTAGGAAATGAGTGGTAGGAGTTTGTTGGTGTATCAATAGCTGCCTGATCTTGTTATCTGTTCTGAAAGCCGGCTATGGGACACAAAGGGACGCAACTCTAGACTCCCTAAACATTAGGAGCAACTAATTGAAAATGCAACAGTAATTCATGAGTGAAACCTGAAGAGGCCTTTGAAGAGGGATTTTGGCCAAGCTGGTACCAGCCACAGCCTGATTTGTGTAACCCACACGTATCTCAGAGCACTCAGCCCTCTGCTCTGCCGACCAGCTCCACGCCTGTCAACAGATCGAGAAGTACCAGCAGCCTGTTCCCCAAGGAGCCTGCAAATGAGCAGAAGCACCAAGAGCTGAAAAAGAGCAGCCCAGTCCCCTCCTCCAGGCTTTATGATAAAGATGCTTATGGTTTATGATAAAGATGCTTCTTGCTTTGGTTTTCAAGCGCTGGTGCCCGCATGAGAAGGCATATTCCACTCTGAGCCATTCACACTTGTCAACAGCCTTTTCAGCTGTCACTCCCCTCTAGTTGTCCTGTGTCCGTGCCCTCCCCCACTTCTAATTAGTTATTACAAAACAATGTTTTGACAAAAAAAATGGGACTGATGCCCTACAGACTGTGAAATGTCTTGAGCAGGAGTCCTGTCTTTCTTACTAAAATATCATAAAATTGAATATTTTATGTATAATTAGAGTAGGCTTTAGGTGGAATATTTCTCACTGATACTTCTAATGAGAAATTAATTTCTAACAGAAATGAAAACTGTATAGCACAGGGCAGAAAGGTGACAATTTGGGGCAGAACTTGCACTGTTCCTCCTGGCCTCAAGACGTCTGCAACAGAGCTGCCACATCCTCCTGGCCCCACTGCACTGCACAAGACTCGGCTGGCCACACCACAGGTATGTGGAAAAGCAGAACACCTCAGTGTTACCTGCAGACTGGGCCACCTACTCTTGAAAGAAAAAGACTAAGCAGTCTGAAAGTAGATGTCTCTGTCCCTCCTCCAGCAGCGATGTGACCTCTTTCAGATTCAAAGGATTCAAATTAACTTGCAGACCAGTGCTGTTCTAGCTGATAGAAGCAAGGTAAGGTCATAGGGAAACAGTATCTTTCATTAGCCCTCTATTGCCAACACGGAACACTGGTGTACCTGAAACCTTGTCGGATATTTCCAACTCTAAGAGTTGGTCAATAAGAAATATTACCTCCTTCCACAAAGCTTTCCTTAAATTAAGTTAGCATTATGTATGTAAGCTACACTCCATGCAGATCTCTTCCTCTGGCTTGGCATCCCATCTTGGTTTTACATATAATTGTGCCCACTTTCTCACATATTTTGCACTTAGTTGATCAATAAATGTACTACATCTCAGGAACTTCTACTGTACCATAGCTTCTTTCAGCTTTTACTTTTAAGCATTTGCTCATGTTTGCACACTGCACATATCAAATAATTTAAATTAAGCAGATAACAGGAGAGATGGAGAACTGCAAAAATGTGCCAGGCTGTACTTTTCAGTACTTGCCAGTTTGTTCTGAAGGGATTTACTACAATGCACTTATGTTTAACCCTCAGCAAAGTCATAAATGAGCACTGAAATGCAGCACCCCTGGGTTATATTCGCATCCATGTTTGCTGTACCAAGAACTCCTGAGCCAGGATCAGGTAGGAACACTGCAGCATGGTAAGAACCAGCATCCTTTTCTATTTCAATACCCTCTTCTAAGTGACTTGCAGCCTAAAGGTGGAGAGTCACTCTGATATGAAGCCAGAAAAATATTTAACGCACCATTAGCAAGCACAGGAAAGGCCCTTATATGCTGTGTTGAAATGATCTTTTCATTACCATTTGGTGAATATACATGTTTGGGAAGGTAAGTTCTCCTGATAGATAGGAAAACTGAAGTAGTATCACCATAAATTCTCCCACAGAGACACATAATCCAGTAAAACTAATTTCATGTGAATTTTATTCAAAACACGCTTTGCCCCAGTAGATTCTTTTTCTTTTTTTACTTAGCATATAATGCTACAAATAGCACAGATCTGGGCTGAAGCCACACCATACCAGATCCTTTAAAGACCTTCTAATAACAGCTTCTGGGCAGTGTTTACCGCACAAGTCAAGAGGAAAGACAGGTCCAAGACTAAGAAAATGATATAGCAAAGATATATAAGAACTCCTTATACATCGTAATGAATCATGCACAGCAGAAGCAAAAGCAGTTGCACTGCTCCTCCAATGTTCTAGTTATTCATAATTGTTTCACATCTGAAAGGTGTAATAAGACGGAGATGAGGTTCCTACAATAAATGCACTGTAAGTAACAGATTCTAATATGAAGTGTTTAAAGCAACACTTCAGAAGGCAGTGGCTGTCTTCTCAATGAACTTGGTCCCATCTCATGCTGACAACACTGGTCT
Organism: Nycticryphes semicollaris; assembly: GCA_013400055.1. NCBI lineage: Eukaryota > Metazoa > Chordata > Aves > Charadriiformes > Rostratulidae > Nycticryphes > Nycticryphes semicollaris. The sequence goes on along the minus strand of VXBJ01000892.1, from coordinate 28,910 downwards.
CTTAAAAAATGAGATGGGAGCATTTGTCTCAAGGAAATTAAAATCTGAACTGAAATGCTGAATGGGAAAAAGAGCTGACAAGCAAAGCACCTCTGGTTTCTGCCAAATTTTATCATAACCCCATGCCAGGTAAATTACACATCTAGGGTGTTTTTTTCTTCAAGTCCCTTATCATAAGGATGCAAATTTTTCTAATTTATTGTACCTTGGTACAATTTGCAAATCTTTGCAATCCCTAAATTGTCTAGGAAGCCTGAAAGCTTCCCCCAAACAGTGTCCCTTCCTTACAGGAATGAGTAGCATCTGGATTTGCTGTTAATATAAATACACTGCCATTTCCAGACCAGAATGCAGAGAGTGACTATGAATTTGGCTATTTTAAAAGTCAAATGAGAAAAGGTTTAAAAGGCAACAAATAAGCTGTTCTCTAGAATCAGATCCATTTGGTCTGTGTAACTCCAACCAGTTGTGCATATGCCACTTTGCAGTGCAGTTCCCTTAAAACATTATTACTCCCCTTAACATTTTGTAAACGTGGCCTATGGATGAGAAAACCATTCAGGCACTCATTTTCCTGTGCCATCAGCTGGTTTAGATGATGCATATCTGAGCTTACCTTCCACGTGACGGAGGGGCAGGCTGCCAAGGTGAAGGTAACTTTCTCTGTCACTACATTGAAGGTGACACGAAACATGGTTTGTATTCCAGTGGCCTCAGACCCAGGGTAGAAATCTTCAGTGACGGTCACACTGCTCACTTGTGTACATGCTGCTGGGCTCCTGTCACACTGCGCTATACATTCAGCAAACCCGTAACGTTATGATCGAAGCTGAAGCCTGAAACAGCTGTAAGGGTCCAGCTTTTCCCAGCAGCCTTGCTCCTGTGTGTCAGAACTAATCAGATTAGCTGGTTTTACTTGTCTGAGTTGGGACTAACAGGTTAGCAGAACAGTTTGGGTGGGGGAAGGGAGCAGCAAATAAATCAAATTAGGGCATTTACTAAGCAGCTGAGATTTCCTTCCTGCTCGCCTTTGTCTCTTTACAGGACTCACACAGAGCCAGGACAATGCACCACAAAAATGCAGCTTTGTTTTAGAGCAGCTCTTTGTATAGGAGAATTTCACTAACTTTGCCTTGATTTGATTCGTTTTTGGTTGCCAGTGATCACCAACAGAAGAGCTCTCCCAGAGCATCCTGGGTGTTGTGCAGATAAACAAGTCCCAGACAGAAAAGGCATGTATTGTGCTTTTTTCATCCCATACTGCCCACCAAGGCAACACACAGTCTGTGCCAAGGGATCAGTCACACGGTCTGCTCTGCACAGTAGTAGATAACAAGATTCACAGATGGCCAGATCTGGAGACTAGGGTAAAAGGGTCAGAGGGACAGGACGGGACAAGACAGGACAGGAAAGGTAGCACTTACTGATCCTCAGTCTGCTTCAGAATACTTTTTTCATCTCTGTTACTGACTGAGCCAGATTTATCCTGACAGGAAGGATAAATCAAAAGAAGAAAGGAAAAAAAGAAATCAAGTATTATAATAGCCACCATTAACAGTGGTTGACTGGATGCATGGGCTGTGCTACATGATGCAGGAGGTGCTGCATGTGGGAGATATTTCCCTCATATCCCAGCAGATGCAGCCAGCTCTGACTGATGCCATCATGTAATAGTACCAGCATGCAAAGAAGGGACTTAGTTTGGGCAACTTGTCTCTCATCTATATTTATCATTCAAAAAATAGGTCTCTAGATCGTCAGTTGCCTAATGTCCTCCCCTGCCAATGAAGAAAGACAAGTGGGATCAACTGCCCTCTGAACCTGCCTCTTTCTCACCACTGGCTAAAGAGAGGGAGCCTATCTATGGACATTTCCGAAAGCTGATGTGACTCAGGATTTACAAGCCCCTTGAAAACTTCATTTGAAAATTAAGACTGAGTTCAAAGATGCATAGACTTTCTCCTGCTTGCTCTGTGGCTCTGATCTGTGACTCTGGACAGATGTTTGCTATCAAATGAGGAGGCCATCAAAATGTCCTGAGTGTGTTTCATTGTACTAGTCAGTAACTGTCCCATGAGTAACACATTCTCAATGTTGGAAAGACACCAGGTTGAAAATCCTCTATTCTTACCTACTCATACAGAAGTTGTACTGACATCAGACAGATTAGACATGCAACAACTCACCACAGGGATTAGTACATTGACAATCTGACTCTGTAAGAATTCATTTATGATAGTAACCTAATTCTTGTGGCCCAGAGAAGCCATGCACCATGCAAAAGCTAAGGAACACCCCAAACTTTTTGATGACAGCACATGGCTGGATTCTTGCACCTTACTGCTTGCACTGGCAGAATTGAAGCCCACCGTGTTTAAAGGGCACAAAAGCCCCATCACAAACCCACAAAGCCACTATTCAAAATCCTAACAAAGCAACTTAATAGTTCAACTCCCATACCAGAATGCCTCCCAAGAAGGTCAACAAACCAGCCAGCCAGTGTGCAATTACCTCCAACCTGACTAAGAACAAAAAGGAGACTTTTGTAGGAAGCCCACTCTGAACACAGCCATACAGATCTGATGCACACCTTTAAAGGACGGAATGATATGTGCTGTCCCTTAAGCTAGAAGCTAGGACTGACTGGACTGACAGAAATCACCTTTTTTTGGGATTAGGCTACGAGTGGACTTTGTTGTTTTCATAAAGAGAAAATAAGATTTGGCTTCCTGTAAATAGCATATTGAAAGTAACATATTTGTGTATTTCTGAAGAGACTTGTGCACAGTAAAAGCTGTTTGTTTCCTCTCAACAACTGACTTCCTCCAGCCTGCTTTCATTTACTTGCCAATCAATGGAGTAAAAAAAATATGAAGTATCTGCTTAATTTAGTTTTATAAAGGCTATTTTTTGTTGGTTTGTTTGTTTTTTTTCTTTGATCTGCAGGCTTACTGAGAATCTGAAGTAGAAAGTTTCCTTTGTGAGAAAAGATATATTTCCAAGATGGTTTGCCTGTATGTAAACTGTCTTCCAAGTGCCAGCAACGCTGTTGTTCCTGTGCGAAGTAGTTGTCGCGGGAAATCAGGTTGAGACAGATCCTCTGGAAGTTTGTGCCACACTGAAAGAGAGATCTCTGGGGATGAAAATCTGTAGCATGAGTTTTAGGCTGATATGGTCTTAGTGCCCCCTGTGTTGCTGAGGACAGAGACTGGTGGGTTTTTTGAATCAAAGCAACAGTTTCAGAACCCCAGAAAATTACAATAAACAGTGTTCAAGGTCATTACAGATGCATAGATAGTTACTCATTCCCACTTCCCAAGAAAAACAGCATGGGGATGGCTGAACTGTTTTTGGAAAAAAGAAATCTCATAATCAGAAATAAACGCTATTGATTAGTACTTCCCTTTCCTTTGTTCACAACCTCTATGTGCCAGCACGCATCCTGTTCGTCCATGGAACCCCACACTTTTCTTCTTTCCTGAAGAAATGAGCAGATCCAGAAGCATGTCCCAACACAGCAACAACTGAAGAGATTTTTGAGACCTTATTTCCTGTCAGTCTTAGCATGCAATAAAAGTTAACCAAGACACTGATACTTTGGGCTAGTATCTGCTCCTCCCATAGACAGAGGCAGTTTTTATTCTGTGAAATATATGCAGCGTTGCATTTTGATAGTGTCTTACAGACAAGCAGCGTGACTCTACACCAGGCTCAATATTACAATAGCCCAGCAAGCTGTAAATAGCCTTAACTAAGGTCTTGTCCCAAACGCTGATTCAAAGCCACACGCACACACTCACACAGAACGTGCCACCCGCAAACCAACGTCACAAACTTTCAGGCTGCTGTCAGATGAAAGAAAATGTAAGTGGAAGGCAGGCAGAAGCAACATAATCTGCCTTCGACTGGTGTAAGGTTTTTTTGGTCAAATATAAAGGGCAAATCACAGAGAGAGGACACTATTTATTAATCTTGATACCTCATTTTATGAATCTGATCATGAGACGACTGTGTTGGGCTAACAACAAATAATCACACACCTTCATATCGGTTCAGAAAACACTTAAGAGGAGACTGGTGCATTTTGATTGCCAGTCAGTTTGTGTAAGCAGATTTCAGGTTTCATTTGTCTTTATGGACGTTGCCATTACACTCTCAAGTGTTTTGCAGATCTGTTAGCCTTACATCTCCCAGCTGACCTAATGGAAAATGGCAGCTCCCCATTCCCTGTGCTTTGAAAATACGTGATTAAACCCGCCTCAGTGAATATCCTATCTTTTTGTATTTGGTTAGTATTCATTAGTACATGTTTAAGGAGTGATGCCTGAAATCTCACCCCAAAGCATCTTAAATCCTGTAGAGTCAATTTTGGTTACTACAAGACAGTGAATCAGAACAAGATGCAAACTCAAATGGGAATTTGCTCTATGTCTCAGACATGACTTTGCAAGGAAGACAGTGTGCCTGCTCCATTACCTACTGCTTTCCCTCTTGTATGAGGATTTCCTGCTTTGAAGGAAAGGCTTTTTGAATTCAATAGCTCCTTATGGTGGTCTGAAAGACAATGCTTGATTATGGCCACCTCACAGTAATACAACATTAATACACAATCATTCAGTAACTATATGTATCAGCAACAGCTAGAAGGTATGCCATGAGTAAAAGAAACATTAACGTTATGATTCAAGAAATATGCTACACAAACTGTATCTTACATTACTGTCATAAAAGAGACAAGGTTTCCAGGAAATCCTCCTTTCCTCCCATTCCATCACAACATTGCTGTGCGTTTTCTTCCTTATGGTAGCTAAAGAAACATGGAGAATGGTGATGGGATGAAAAGTGGTACACGTCACAAATTCTGGGCTGGTAGCCCAGCAAATTTGAGCTAAGTCCTTAATGAAGCATTTGGCAAGGCACATATCCGAGGCAGTGGTTCTGATTTTGAAGAACTTGTCAATTTACAAGAGAGGGATTTGATTCAAACATTGCTAAAGACAGAGGGACATCCTCTAGCAATATGAATATTCTTTTGGTCAGGCTCAAGAACATCTCCTCTGAGGAGGAAGAACACATTACAAAGTCTCTGATCAACAGACCTTGAGATGCCCAAGAGCTTTTTTTTCTCCTTTTTATCCTTAGATTGCCCAGTGTTAAGATAGATACTATCCTCTTTTAGGCTCACCTCTTAAGGAGTAACAACAACACAACATTTACAAGGAACACATTACATCGTTCCCCAGCTATCCAAGCCAAACATTGCCTTGGGAGTTAAAAGCAACAGTCCCTAGCCTTGGTTCTAAATGATGCACTGTTTTTAACTAACAAAATTCTCTGTCAGGGCTCTACAAATGTATTTCCTATCTGGTGGTCCTTTTAAGATTTATCTGGTGAGACACTCATGGCTGCTGTCAGAAGGCTTCACAGAAGAAACTTCACATCCCACCTCCAGCAGACCATGTGTGATAACTCCACTCAGCTGGACCCCTGTTGCCTTAGATTTTATTTGGTGAAGCACTGAATAGATCATCAAGTTAAATCGATAAGAGAAACATTATCTAAAATTACAACCAAGTCACAGTTTGACCAAACTTGATGCTTGGCAAAACCCAAGATTTTACAAAACTAATGAATGAGATGGATGTTTAAATGAGCTTGAAAATTCAGAACATACATCTTTCTGAATACAACTTCACTCAAAGTATTTGCAATCCAGTTTTGTTGTAAGCCGATATAGTATAAATTAGAGTGAAATCAATCTACTTTTGCCCAAGTATATATACTTATCTATACTATAAAACACATTACCAAGGGAAAAGAAAATCAGAATGTAAACAATAGTTCCATTTTTCTAATCTACATATCTTTCCTGTCAACAGTCCTCATTGATGTCAGTATGAATTTTAGAACATGGCCTGGCTGGTACCAGCACTGAGGTACCAAAGGAAACCTAATCTCACACATTAAAAAGTGATTATTTTTTAGCTTTGTGCTAATATTTGGTCTGGAGCCTAGTCAGCATATTGGAGGAAAAGCAGTCTGGGGTTGATTGCCGAGGCTCCGCTACCAAGTGATTCAAACTCTTTCTGGACATCGATTTAGCATTAGACATTATTCACAACATTATACAAGAAAGTGGCAGTGATGTTCCTGAATTGGAGGAGATACCAAGAAATAAGCAGATAATACACCCCTAGGAAAGTCAGGCAATGTTCTGTGCTAGAAAGGATGTTCTCCCTTCCTGAATGACATGTGTCAGGCTTGTATCTCCGGGGCACTGGAAGAAATATACTCTGTGAGAGGTTTTGAAAGAAGAAGCTTGCAGCCTGGGTGCCTTGTGCCAGTCAGTACTTTTGTGGGCAATGAAGAACTTGGTGGCTCTGAGTGAGAGCCTCAAAGGCCTAAGAGTTGGGGAAAGGAAAAATTGTGTCAGGTTCCCACACAAATAACAGCAGGGCTCTAGCTGTGGGATGAGTGTGTCTAACTAGATTCTGTGTTTACTGGGCATGTTTTCAACTGTCTCTTACCTCACAATTATAATGTCAATGAAAGTAGCATTTGAAGCCCTGGGGAGCAATCAGGAATCCATCCCATTCCATTAGAGACTGTATAGCCACAGAACAAGAGAAATCCCTGACTCAAGCAGCCTTCAATGAATACAAACGTAAAACCAAAACCAACCAGAAGACCAGGGGCCTGAATTTGCAGTCACAGTAAAAACAGCAGGCAACACAGACTAGTTTTCTTCCTGTCCCTGTTGCTAACCTGGCAGATGATCTAAAACAAGCCACTTCACCATTCTGCGCTTTTCTTCCACTCCTTTCTGAAACCTCTTTGAAGGTCGTGATTTTTTTCCTGTACAATGCTTTGCTGCTGAGGTGCTATAAGGATTAACCCAAGGCCATGAGTTTCTACAGTCTGAGTGGAAAGTCTCCTGCTTGTGCACATCCAAAAGAAGATCCAGGAGCTACACCATCATGTCACTGAAGGCAGAGAAACTCACGGGGGAAAAAGAGATTGCGAGGTGTAGACATGTTTTTTGACAGAAGAGCTTGCCTGTAGCCGTAGAGGAAGCCTGTAGCAGCTACAGGATGTGAACAGAGACACCTTCCACAGCTCATCTCAGTTCCTTGCCTGCAAGGCTTTCTTCCTTCCCTGCATAGTGTGTGGAAGAGGGAACCTGTGTGTCAAAACATCTCTTGTCTGAAACCAGACATCTGGTGTAATGTTCTTAGAAGGTTAGTAATGCCACTAGCAGCGGAACGGAGTTTAAGTAAATGACAATGTACATGTTAGAAAGATGATGGTGAGCCTGTGAAGAATTAGTATGTCAAAGTATATTTATCAGTACCAGAAATTTTAACTCTCATTTGAGCAATTTCTATCACTTCTTTGGAAAATATTTTTATCCTGCGTGCTCTGACATCCCCTTTTCCACTGTTACTCATAGGAAAGGGTCTCTGGGAACATATTTTTCAGCGAAAATGGTTAAGTGTTCTGGATTCCTTTAACAAGGAAATAAATCAAATAATTTTTGTATAGTTTGTTAAACCCTGATAACATTTAAAATGCATTACAAGGGCTGGAGTGTTTTTTGGGTTTTGTGGGGTTTTTTTGCTTTGGTTTTTCTGTGATTTGGACTGGGCTACTTGACAGGCTAGCAAGAAGGTATAGGTACATGACAAATACCTCTTTCTGAATTTACTACAGCTGATGAATTACATTTAAGAAACTGTGCAGAGTGCTTAAAATCAGTGCTAAGTACACAAAGTTTATAGCTATAGCTCTCTTTGGAGAGGGAAGTGGAAGGAAGTATCTGTCGTTCTCACTGGCCAATATGGTCCAAACCATGACAGAAAAATAATTATTAAACTTTATTGAAAAAAATATATCCATGAAAAAAAAAACACAAACCAAACCAAACAAAACTCCAAAATCTACATTTCCAGAAACCATTCATCAACAAGTTCTAAATAACTTAAAGGACTTCTTTTCTACTAGGCTTAGGACTGTGACTCTGCATAGCAGATGTCTCCTCTAGACATCTCTCCTGTACTGTGTAATTCCACACACATTAGTATTTTCCCCAGCTCTTACTCCAGGGCACATCATCCCACATGTACCACTGCTATGTTGAAGGAAAAATCACATGCTGGTACTCAGAGGTCTCAGGCAGGCTTAGGCACAATAAAGACAGAACTCATATGGCTTACTGTTTAGCCAAATTAGTTTTGGAGGACCTTATTCTGCCCTCTTACACAAAGAGAGTTACTGAGCTGGTGAACGAAAGAATTCCTGTCGCAGGACCTAACTCTGTGAAGACATTTTCTTCTGAAGTGAAACTACACTGAAAAGACAGTGAAACTACTTTTAACATCTGCAGAATGTGAGAGACCTCCCCTTCTTCCCTCCGTCAGTAGATGTTTTGTACTGTTGTTTCCCCAAGCTTGTTTCTGTCATCATTCCGAACACATGATGTCTGTTGTGCTACCAACCACTGTGCTCTTTGTCTTCTTTACAGGAAGCAGGCTTAAGAAGGAAATTTAGTAGAAAGGTTTATTATAATCCTACAGAGCCAGAGAGCAGAACCCCCAAACCTGCTTCTCAGCATAAGCCTTTCCCTGCATAATTTGAATCAGGCTGATTTATCTTGTTTTTGGTTATATAATTCCTAAAAGACGCTGAGAGCATTTTGGCAGTCTGTAGTCTGGTCTGAATCAGACCTGGAATTTCCCCTGCTGTTGCCCACTATTGTAATTTTCCCAGAAATTTTCACACTTCCATTTCTTTGCAAAACCAAAACAGCTGCACTAAGATTCCGGGCCCTGCCATCAGCTGGTAAGAATGGCCCGTTTGTCTTCATGTCAATAGACAGTTCCTGAAACCTCCTTGTCATGATAACAAAGCAGTATAATTGAGACCACAGGTCAGCCTTGAAAACATGCAAGCCAGGCTCTGAGCTTGGCTTCTCAAGTGGGCTGTGAGAATGCAGAACTGCCTCAGCAAGAGTCAAGCCTGAAGTATCACCGCTCTGGCCACCGCCACCCGCAGGACAGACAAACAACCCTTCAAACAGTCCTCCTGTAGAACAGGGATGCTACGACGGTAGCAATGAGCTCTGCCCAGCCGCTTCTGTGCCTGTTGCAAGTATTGACTAGAGAACCACATCACTCAACTTATTTGTGGTCTTCTGTCTGATCACCTTTTAAGCTGTAGTGAACTCTAAAAGTTACCCTTTAAAATGTGAACCTCTGAACATATTTAATCTATCTGAATAATGAACTTTAACTGAAGAGTTATTACTTGCTTAATAAACCCTCCCACCTCCATATAAATAGAGCTTAAAAAGCAAACACTTACTACAGAATTTTGAGGTGTTCTTGGATTGGTTTGTTAATACGTTTTTATGGAAATTTATTGATTCAGAAATACTGTCATCTGAAAAAGCCTAAAAACACTTGAATTGCCCCATAGCTTTCTGGTAATTTAGATCACTGTGTAACATTGTAATTTTGCGGTGTAAGAAGTACCATTTCATATCCTGACTAACTGATCTGCATTTTAAACTTGTTGAATTATGCTAACAAGATCACAATAATTAAAAGAGCTTCAGGGGCAAAAGGATGGCGCTAGGAGTTAGCTCTGAAGTCCCTGTGAGAGAAAAGATTTCTGTTTCCTCTTGAGTTACTCTAAGGTTAGCGATACAAATCCTCAGAGCCCACATTAATGCAAGCCTGACTGACAACCTCCCATTCAGAGCAGCCATCTCAGATTTCTGCAATTAGCATGTGCTCTAAAATTTCTGATTCTGTAGGCTTGGTCTCCAATTTGCATTTTGAAAAGGCTCTTAAGAATGAAGATACCAAGACTGAGCAAATCCACTGCTCTTGAGACACATTCTGCATATCTGCAAGTGCAGTAAAACTGGGTTTCTGTTAAAATCAATAGGATAAGTATCACATTGGGGAAAAAAATGACTGTTCTTACCAAGTCAGGAGTACTGATGGCTTTCATGGAGAAACTCTGGAAAAAGAAAAGAAACTAATCAATGCACCAAATAAGGCGACAGTGCAGAAAGTCCCAGACAACACTTGCTAATCCCTGAAAATCTCTTCATGGCTTTAATAGCAGTTTTTTATATGTAAAACTGTATATTCAAGATGTCTGCATAAAACTTAATCACAGAAAAAAAGAGAAAGCAGAGATATATTAGACATACTGTTCCATCTGCTGCTAGTGATTGATTTTTTTCTTTGTCAAGGTTTGCTTTAGAAAACCCAATAAATCATATTATTTATTAAATACCCAGGAAGACTATCTCATTTTTAAGAATGCTGAAGAATAGGAGGCTTGAAAATCAGTGAAATAAAGTCTGTAAACATCAATGCCTAAAACGGTTCCATATTAGAATGCTGAAGTTGTCACATAATGAGTAAAATTATATTGGTAAGATCAGTTTCAGATATTTTGGTCATGGACTAGAGAGATGTTACACACCTGAAGTTACAACTGTTGCACCCTCATTTTCTTGGACCTAAGATACAATTTGTATTAAGTCAGGTTGTTATACAAATGAAGATGCCAAATTCCTAGGCCATTTTTAATAATGATGTCTTTATTGTGTGAACTTTGTCAAGTAATTCTTTCGTCTATTTTAGACTATCCATTTACATGGGGTGACCTGGTTTGGTTTTTTTTTTTGATGTCCATGTGAAGTAGGAAAAGAAAGAAAAAAGAGAAGGCCATTCAAATGCATTTTTGCCAAGCAATGACATTGCCTGCTCTCTATTTTCCAGTACACTATATAACTGATTCAAAGAGGTATCAAGTATTAAATGATGTCTGATTGAATATCATTTAGTACTGTGTAGCTGTTCATTACAATGACATCCACTATGCTGTATCTGATAATACATTAAAATGCTGGCATTTATTATTAGAATATATGAATGTGCTAACATGACTGCATTTTCCCCACACTCATCTTCTTCTTCTACCTCTTTTATGCAGGAAACTTACATTTTAGCACTCTGATTGAAATTACTTTGAAAATCCATGTTATCTATTCCTATAGTTATTATACAGTGCACTGCATTAGCCTACACAGAACCATCAAGATAAGGGATGCGATCACCCCTTTCTGCTCATCATTCTTGAGGCCACATCTGGAGTACCGAGTCCAGTTTTAGACTCAGTAATAGAGAGATGTTGAAAAATGGGAGGGTGTCCAAGGCAGGGGCACTCAGAAGGTTGGGGAGCAGAGATGTAGTATATGACAACAGGCTGAGAGAACAGAAAGACAAATCCCTATCACGTAATAGGAAAAAATAACACGACTATGAGAATTGTCATACACTGGCACAGGTTGTACAGGAATCATAAAATCATATAATAGTTTGGGTTGGAAGGGACCTTTAAAGCTCAAACATCAAGCAATCTCCATCCTGGTAGCTTTTAAAAATTTGACTGGACAAGGCACTGAGAAACCTGATATAACTTGGAAACTTGCTTTGGTTTGAACAGATGGCTGGACCGGACACCTCCAGAAGCCTTTTACAACCTGATTTTTTTCTATGATTCTATGTTTTCATTGCTTGTACTGAATGTGTTTGGACTGTGAAGATAAAAATCGCATCCTACTTCCTCTTGTCTCACTTTCACATAGTGTTCCACATGTAAGATATGCCAACGATTCCCCCGATTAGAACTGTATAGAGAAAACAATTCTCTGCCAAAAGAGTTTGCAGACATAATGTATAATCCAATAAAATGGGATCTAGCAAACAGATTCTGCAAGTCATAGAGCCTAGTAGTCACTTGGGTTCTATTTACAGGAGCAAGAAGTGTCTTTATCTCTTCATTCACAAGAACAGGAGCTCTGAGTTATCCATACAGATGCAATTGTCCGCATTGCAGATGCCTCAGTTTCTTAGATGAACCCTACTTTCCGTCTGCTAAAACTCGATCTTGTGGTCCAGTACTACTTCAGTGGCTCCCTGTACAGCTGTTTCTGCCTCTTTCTGTCTGTTGCTTCTTTTACATGTTAGCAATAAGTTCTTCAGGTTGATAATTACCATCTGCGTTTGTGCAACACGTAGCACAGTGGGCTGCACCTACAGCAGTAGGCTAAATAAAGCCAAGGCACAGGTTCGAGGTCACCCTGTGAGTGTGCTGTCCATTTAACCACTCTGTGGCATGATTTTGACCTAAGTCAGATATCACTTCAATACGCCACACCAAGGTGGAGTTAACACACAAATAACGCCTGATAATCATAGAATGGTTTGGGTTGGAAGGAAACTTAAAGATCATCTAGTTCCAGCCCCTTTTCCATGGGCAGGGACACCTCCCACTAGAGCAGGTGGGACATCCAGCCTGGCCCTGAGCACTTCCAGGGATGGGGCATGAGTACTGTGGATGAAGGTGTCCAGTTCTAGGAAGGGGGTTAGAGAGCTTAGCTGCAGTAATGTAAGCTGAGCCACACTATTTGCCCTCCAGCCAGTGAGTCTTGGCCCATTTCATTCACTAGCACAGATGTAGACATCAGACCCATAAAGGCCAAGTTACAAATTGCACCTCTCAGTTTTACTGGCATGCACTTACTAATTAAAATAATCCCCTAATGAACCACAGCAGGATTTTTATCTCCAGGCTTTAACTCAGCACTAAATAAATTAAGACTAATTTTTTTCCATAAAATAAGAATTAAGAAAAGTACCTTCAAACTTCAAACTTCAAACAAGGTTTAAAATTATAAATACAGGTGATGTTAATAAAAATTTATTATTTCACTGTAACTGCTGACTTCTCCAGATTAGAGCTATCATATAGATTACTGACCAATAAACCTGCTGAACAGGTTTTATTCTTTTGCATCACAACAAGTAATTTCTAGTGAATGGACAATAGCAGAGTTGTTCTTCACCCTCTGTCTGTGTCTCACTGCCTCCAATCCAGCAGCCCAACCTATCCGTACCAGTCACAGGCAGACGTTGACAGTAAAAGACAGTAATAAACAATGGAACCGGCAAAGCCAAGGGAGGGCAGGAGGAAGAAGAGAGAAAGCAATGATTGGGTTTTGTTAAGCCACTCATGGGTTTGACTAATTCAGGCTAATTCACTACAAGTCAGACATGTTGCAAGCTCCTCCCTGTGTAACTTCCCAGCTGCCATATCAGGTCCAGATACAAGCTACTTTCTGGTTTTTAAATAAAAACAAAGCTACTGAAACAAGACTCAGAGCAGAAGCGGTTGTTCGTTTAATTTCATGCAGTAATTTCAGATTGCATACATCACTTTTTGAAATCACCAGTGATGCTTTGTATCTGTAACACAATGTTGTTGCAGCTTGCGATGCTCCAAGACAACATTTATGAAGGCAAATCTGATTGCTAGAGCTGGAAAAAAGCTGCAAGCTTTCCAGCACATAAGCCCTCTTTCAGCTCTAAATCTCCAAGCTAAACCAGGAGCATGAATCGTTGCTTTGATATTAATTTAATTGAATTAGTCCTTTTCAAGCAAAAGGACAGTTGGTACCAAGGGAGCAGAAGAAAATGTTAGCAGACACAAAGGTGATAATATTTCAGGCACTGCGGGACCAGAAGTCAGTAATTACTGCCTACAGAACAGTGAGCTCTTAATAGAGGGTATGGTGTGGAGGAAACACTACAAACCAGTTTTTCTCTTGGGTCCAAGCTTTTTAGTATCCACTAAAATGATGAATTTTAGTTTCAAGGCTAATTTCTGGAGGCATTTTTCATCTCTCCCTTAAGGATCCAGAGTAAGAGATAAGACTGTGGCTTTTGTCCATTGAAAAGTAAAATGTAATTCGCATTTCTGGTTTTTTTTAAGAATTGTCTGCATCGATTTATTCTGTCACTTAATTCTTATTTCATTTAATTTCTGGATAAAGTATATAATCACATCGTGGGATTTAAGATCCATACTTCCAAGGCTGGGAAGAGATGGTGGGAAGCTCTATTGCAGGATACATTTTGTTTCCAAGACCAAGTGTTGGGATATAGTAAGATGGGATGTCAACATGGGTGCGGTCAGTAAGAAGTGGGAGGAGAGCAATTTTGAGCTACATTAAGTCTGTACATAGTATTATCTATTGATCCCAGATGCAGATCTTTTATTGGAGTAAGGAGGAGGTAATTGTTTTATATACCCCATACCTAATCAGGAGCCAATGAGCTGGAAGAATTAGGGTCACTGTAACAAGGCTAATCTATCCCCCCAATAGAGCAGAAGCTGACCTGCCAGGCACCAGACCCAAGCAAGGATGCATTTGCGTTACTAGCCTTTCAAGAAATTGAACTCAACATTCTTGCAAGCTTTTCTGATCTGAAAAGTAGTTTATTCACAGGAAAGGAGATGCTAACAAGTTTAAAGGATGCTATTTAAAAGTGCTGTTTAAAAACTCTCTGTACAAAATAAGCAGGTTGATTTAGAATGCTAACAAGATTAGGCCTGTGAATTGCTCTATCTTTTGCTCCAGCCTGTACAAAATTACATTTGTCTGTGGTAAGTCATGTAAAGTCAAAGGCATAAAATCAAAATTCCTAGAGGCAGAAAATTCTGACCATCTGCATTATGTCCAATAGGTTTCTTTACTGACTTCAGGTGCGGCATATTTAGGTAATACAAAATCAGAATCACAGAACCTTCATGGTTGGAAGGGACCTTTGAGTTCATCGAGTCCAGCCATAACAGGAAAAAACCAAAAACCACACCACCCCCAAAAAATCCCAACCCATAACAGCAACCACCACACCAAACAGTCTCAGGCACTACAGCATGCCCTGAAGTGCCACATATGGCAGACACACTGCCTGTTCCCATTGCTGTGATGGATTATCTGAAAGGAGTACCTGTTTTGCCACACGTTGGGGTGGGCAGAGAAAGGGCAGAGGCCCAGCAACAAATGTCGTATGAGCTCTGGTCACATTTACTTACATCAAACTGCTTATATGACCTCGATCAGCCTTGATGCTCTCTACATGCAAGAGAACATTTATGTAACAAGCTGAGCAGGCAGTCCACGACCGATACAATAAGCACCAGGACTTTTTCTGGCACAGTAAATCACAAGATGCTTTGCACCACTAGGCAGATTCCTCAAGCTAACGTAGATAGATCCATCTTTTGAAAGACAAGCTGTTTTCCAGGATGCTCACAACAGCCCCAACTCCTCCCTGGAGGAGGAGGCACGTGCTGCTTTTCCCCTGAGCCACCCAAGGCAGAGACCTGCAACATCCCCTCCTGAGGCCAGGGTGAGGAGGCCATGGGTTCCCAGCTTTGCAGGAGTGAGGTCAGCAGGCGGCCGTGTCCCTGTCACCCCTGCCTGTGCACCAGTGGGCTGCTGGCTCCAGAGAGGAGCTTGACACCCCACTGCTCATCTCTGTGCCTTTGGGCAGCCTGACATTGAGCAGAAACCACTGTGGCAGAGAATTTCGTGGAAAAGTATTTTTTAAACACTTACAGCTCTGAATGGGTATCTCTGAATCTAAACTGATTTTGTTAAACTAATTGTAAATTCTGTTACAGCTAAAGCCTCTTACTGCATGCCAATTTTCTATTTCAAATTAGCCAAGGTGCTAGGGACTGGATTAGAAATCTCTAGTGCTGCAGCATATCTCTGCGGTATGCAATACAGCAGGTATAGGAATAACAGATATAAAGCCTCCAGTCAGGGCAACACCAGTGGATTACACAAAAACTAAATGGAGAAAAAAAACCCATCAGTACCATGAGAAATTGTGTGCATGAAACAGTATTGCTCAGTGGGGCTCACGGCACTGAAACTCCTCCCGGGGCAGCACCGGAGCAAATGAAACTCGTTTTGGACCAGTTGAGTATCAACTGCTTTGGAGATGCTTTAGTGCCTGTGTGTACCCATGGCTTTGTTCCTTTCATAGGAAAATAATAGCTCTAGTAGTAGCACATTACTCTGTGTTAACTATTTAAAACCTTTGAGGAAAGGAAATTAATATTTTAGTCAGGTAAGAAAGAACTTTATTTCTCTGAATGTCCTTCTTTTTTACATTAAGAATATTCAGAAAAGGAATTTTTAAAGTTATTAATAATTGAGGTTACTTAGAATTATGTTTTTATATCAGTAATAAACTGATAAACTATTTATTTCAGCTAATTGGTATTCAAACTTCAACATTACACCAGGACAGCTATTTTCCCTTACACTTCAATACAGGTTGAAATTGTAAATAATACAGTGGGACACAAAATTTTAAAATTGCTTGTGGTCAGTAACCTGCCCAAAACCCTAAATCTTCATATCTGTACAGACAGTTGAGTGCAAAGGAGTTGTGAGCAGGCAAATCAAAATAATAATTTGCTTTTCAAGTATTTATTGAAAAAATGCTGCTGTTAGTCTCTGTAACACTGATGCTGAGTGTTTAAAGATGATATAAAGCCTTATTTTTTGCTGAAACAAGAGGAGGAATATTCATTGTATAATTAGTGTGCTGTGTACTCCCTGCTCATAATAAACCAAGATAATTCAAAGAAAATTATACCTATTTTCTTTGCAAGAAAAACCTCCAGTGCAATTTTTTTTGTCCATCTGATAATTTCTCAATCACATTTATTTCACACACACGAGTCAAGAGAAGAAATGTTATGCACATGTTAGATTCTAATATGTAAGACATTGAGTGGAAATACCACCTGACTTCTTTCACTCTACCTGGAATCAGGAGAACAAAAAGGACACTCTTAATTAGAAAAAAGCATGAACATGAACCCCACAAATACTTTGATATGTAATATTTAATATTTACACAGAAAAACTTCCCATGACATTTGGAGAGGAAATGGAAACCAAAGTTTTCAATGACTTATCCAAGAACTACTGCAAAATCCAATTTGTCAGCCAAATGAAAAGCAGAATGTTCTCTGGATTTGCAGAGGTCATTAGCAAAACTCCCACAGATTCAAGCACCCATCATTCTGCTAGGAAGGAAGGAAACGTAGGGTTGGAGGAGGAGCTTTCTCCTTTTGAATTTTAGCTAGATAATTAGTTAAGCTTCAGTAATTTTCAATATAGGTCATAATTGCTTGAAAGTGCTATACTCACGTGATCAGTGTCTTTTGCAGACAATGTTGCACCACAGGGAATAGCCAACATAATTAACACAGCACAGTTTGGCTCAAATTAATAGTTCTGCGAGTTCAAGTTAAGACAGATTAGATTTCAAAGTTGTCTAAATCAGGTGCCTAGAAATGCCTCTTTTTGCCGTAGCTTTTTGTAAAATAAAATAATAACCCACAAAAATATTTTTGCTCATGAAGGGCTGCAGACTTTCCCGCACTGCTCAGAGTTAGGTGCTCCCTGATTAACACCGCTCTAAGAGGTTTCGACGCGAGTAGCAACGGCCAGAGGAGTTCTCCTGTGAGTATCCTTTACCCTACAGAAGTTCCCTCCACTTGACTGCGCCCGCCTGAGCAGCTGAAACGATACCTTTCACCATAGGCAAGAGCAGTGAAGTTGGCAGCTAGAACTGCTATCGAATGGTACTTCCTATCTCAGGAGCCTGTTTCCAGTCTTCAGTGTCTGCCAGATGCCAGCTGCTGGGTTCAAGAGCTCCCGCACAGGACGCCTGCCTCCAGCTGAATTTTTTAGTGGGTACTTTTTAACCGTAGCAGTTCAGGTTCGTTTGCTTTTGGCTTTTGTCTTTTTTTTTTTCAAACTGACATGACAGAAAACGACAGCCTTCCCAAGTGCTTTGTTAAGAATCTCTAACAGCACTTCATTTGGGACATCGACATGAAATTTGGTGTTAGTGAATTGTTTGGCTCCAGGCATAGGGTTTTGTTATTACACCAGAAGCGAGGACACTCGCTCCTGTGTTCTTACAACTCACTTTATTGGTGAGCTGGAAAAAAAATGGATTTGAGC
Source organism: Nycticryphes semicollaris (assembly GCA_013400055.1). Taxonomy (NCBI): domain Eukaryota; kingdom Metazoa; phylum Chordata; class Aves; order Charadriiformes; family Rostratulidae; genus Nycticryphes; species Nycticryphes semicollaris. The sequence continues at coordinate 10,990 of VXBJ01000892.1, read as the reverse complement.
ACAGAGTGATATTAAAAGAAAGAAGAATTACAGGAAAAGAGTAAAAGCAAGTAGGTGAAGGTGGCAGAGGGGGTCAAACAGATAAAGAAGACCAGGGCCTGTATGCCCAGAATAGAGGGAAGTTCAAGGTGAAAACATCTGCAACTACTAGAAAATTCCAAATTACAGGACTTTAGGTTGATCCTAGGTTTTCCTAGCAGTGGCACAATTGTTTTACACATTAATAAGCATCCTTTGTTTTAAAAGCTGTTCAACAAGAGGTAGCAACATACTGCCAGTATCATTTACTCCATAAGCTCGAGAGGTCTGTCGTGCAAATGTTGGTAGCATCAAAGTTTAGACCATGATGATCACTCAGTTTGAATATGACGAGTTCTCCAAAGGATAAATTAACAAAAATACCAGAAAACTCATGCATACATGAGCTCTTTTTGAAAGGACAGTAATATAGCAAAGAAAGAAATTTTTGAAGTGCATTTTGACCATGGAACGTCACTTTGGCACCACAGGCTCCTGAGCTGTATTGCTGGCACGGAGGAAGGGAACACCAAGTCCAGCATCTGGATCAAGTCCTCCCTTCTCAGATCTTCCACTTTACTTTTCCCTCACTAACACTGCTGACAGAACTCCTCACTAATCTTCTTTTCCCAAGCTGAATACTTCTAGCAGTATAGTTCGCCCCAGAAATCAGGGAACTTTTTTTTTGTCTTCCTCTTGTGGATTTAAGGTTATTAGTTCAAATTTTGGGGATCTCTCAAATCCTCAAAGCCATGGAGGACTTCCTACCAGATTTTGTCTATTCCCTACTGTCCTTTGAGGCACCTGGCTTTTTCTAGTTGTTTACTTGTTTATTGGTAAAATCTCCATGTCACTGACACATCTGCTGAAGGATATGTACCATATGCTGCTCCTTCTCTCCACACAAAACAGTTACCTGAGTTTAAGCTGTGAAGTTTTCCAGTGCAGGATAATTTCATGAGTTTTGCAACATGAAAATGTTGCTTCTAACCGTTTACCTTACAGAATTTGAATAAATATCCTAGCAGGTCTATTTCTAGCAGTAAATTAAGTCCAGTGAAAACATATAATACATGCATGACTAGAGAGATCTTAATTAACTTTCAGGTCATTAACCCAGTTTTGGGATTTATATGGACAGTGTATGAAGATATGCCAGAAGGTAACAAAAACATTGTAAATATTCATTCCTAAATGCTCCACCACAAAACACTACAGAGCCCTTGAGACATCCCACACTCAGTCTTCTGTGGGGATTTGTTTTATCAAGTTTACTAAAAATATCCCTTTTAGACAATATTAAAAAACCCAGTCTTTATGACTGAAAAGTGACGTTATTATTCATATTAGTTTCTAGTTTCTTATACTGAAGATGTTCTTATCTTAAAAGTGCACCTTTTGCTAAATTTACTAAATCTACTTCAGTTATGAAGTTATCCTGCACCCCAGACACAGTGTAATTAGTGACTATCATTTTATATACAAATATTGTAGCAGATGGTACACTTAAGATCTCTGTAATTTGAACTAGTAAGAAATATTTCATTAAACATTTTTAAAATTAAAGTGTGATTCAAAAAAACCTGGCATAATAAATCTTCTCTTGGGTGTGAAGTTGATGGATTGGACACATTTATGTCACCAATAGTATTTTAATATCTTGAGAGCAATTTGTTTTAAAGTCTTTTCTCTGAAGTAAATTGAAAATGAGTCCCCAGGACATACATCTTCACTATAATAGTGAACACATGAACATAGATTCTTTTCTATTCAGGATTCACAACATAAGCTAATTAGATTCAGTCCAGTAATAAGGTCACTAATATTGAAGAACCTTCTTTCCTGCTGCCGCTGTGTCTACTGAAAGTACAGTCCTGTCATCCCTGACTTTGGGCCCAGAAACAGAATAGAGAAAACATGAGAATAAGTCTGGTTTCAGTAGCCTCCACTGCTACAATTCGGTTTTTACAATTTCGACCAGCCTTTAAAAAAAATATTCTTATTAGCTACAGTACTAATGCAAACAATCACTAAAATAATTCAAGTTCTTCCACACTCCTCCACCTAAAGAGTGATACAATTTCAGATCTGATATAGTGAAAACATCACCCCAGAACTAAACTCCTTTCAGACGAGTGAGAAAGCAAACATTACTGTTACCAGTGAAAAACAATGAGACATAAGCTCTTGGCAGCACAAAAAAGTTACTATGAGAGGCAGCCAGAGCAGAACCTCAGCTGCAGGCCTTGCCATCCTGCTGAAGCAAAGTATGCTGGCAATATCAGCAAACAGAGCTGTTTGGTACCATTAGTTAATAGGAAAACTGTGTTAACATATGAAAGGTATTTCTTTTCAGAAGAAGCCTAGTCTAAGTTAACACCAGGTAGCTAAGAAGCTGGATGTACAAGGATTTCATTTGATCCGAAACAAAATATTTGACATACCAGGTATTTGTAGCGATGCCTACGTTATTTAACCTCCCTAAGCTCCCTAAATTAAAAAACCAAACCAAACCAAAACAACACAACAAAAAACCCCAAGCACCAAACAAATAAAAACTCCAAACAACTAACCAACATCCCCCCAAAAAAGCCCATAAAACTCTCAAATAAACTCCAGGTTATTATAAATACAACATAGAATCAGAATTGTCGAGGTTGGAAGGGACCCTCAAGATCATCTACTCCAACCATCAACCTAACTCTGATAAAAAACAACCACCCATCACCAAACCACATCACTAAGCCCTACGTCAACCCATCGTTTGAATACCTCCAGGGACAGTGCCTCAACCACCTCCTTGGGCAGCCCATTCCAACGCTTGCTAACCCTTTCTGTGTAAAAATTTTTCCTGATATCCAATTTGAACCTCCCCTGGTGCAGTTTGATGCCATTTCCTCTTGTCCTATTACCTGCATCTTGGGAGAAGAGACCAACCTCTCTGCAACCTCATTTCAGGTAGTTTGTAGAGAGCGATAAGGTCTCTCCTCAGCCTCCTCTTCTCCAGCTCCCTCAGCCTTTTCTCATAAGGCTCACTTTCCAGACCCCTCATCAGCTTTGCTGCCCTTCTCTGGACCCGCTTCAGCACCTCAATGTCTTTTTTGTGGTAAGGGGCCCAAAACTGGACACAGTACTCAAGGTGGTTCCTCACCAAATCGCTACCTGAGGAATATTTCAATAACTATGGAGTAGCAGCATGCTACCAAACTGTAGTCTGGCAACAACAGAGACACAGTTACCTGAGAGTTAATCAGCTGTTGTTATGTGGCTGTGCTATTCTTTGCCTCTGAGAAGTGCTCCTTCCCAGGAGGTTGCCAGGTAGTGTGGGAAGTTCATGCCTCACTTCCATCAAACTCTCTTCTTCCAGCACTGCTAACATGAGCATTAAATTGTCTTAACTTTATTTGAACCAGGTTTTTTTGTTTGTTTGTTTTAATATTATTTTCACTGCTACCTTCCTCCGAGGATCTGTTTGAATAGGAAAACTGGTCAGAAGCCCATATGCCAGGGTTTAACAGCTAAATGGAGTGAGAAAATCTTCAATTATCTGAAAGTGATTTCAGCCAGGCAGGCTGTGAAATGTCTGTCTACTGATGAAAACCTACAAAAGCTAATTTAGCAGTCTTTATATTTTCTAATTATTAAACTTTAGCTGAACATCAAATATTTAGTACCATTAATTGAAAAACAATCCAAGACAAGTACAGCCATTTATTTAGACATTGGAATTGTTTTGGATGGTCCAAGCACCAGGTTTGCTGAGAAAGTGGGAATGAATCACTGTACTAAATCAAATTAATTGGCCAGCTTACGACATCAAATAACTGCATTTTGGCCATATTAAAAGTAATACTGTTATTCTCGGTGATCGGTAACAGACCAGCTTCACAGTCTTTGCAAAGTTAATTTGACGTTATCAGAAAAAAAGAGAACATAGAGTAGAGAATTTTAAATACCTTTAGATGAAAAATGAACTGATAGCTTTTTTCAAAACACAAATAATCCTCTGCTATATGGGTTATTATTATTATCTCTGTTGCAGTAGTGTTTTGAGATTTATAGTGGCAGATATTCCCTTTGTGCTAGACACTGTACATGGAACAAAAAGATAATCCTTGTCTTGAAGAACTTACAGGCAAACATGGTTATTTGCTTGACAATGCATTTTAGATCATAATTATCTCATTTGTTCCAACTCTCATCACCTCTCCTTTTTCTTAACGGAATCAAGTTATTGACATGACAGTTGCTGGCTACAGAGTGTGGACTTATGAGACCATGTACACAGTACGAGAAGGCTGCAAAATTCTTGTTGAATTCCTTATTTGAAAGTATATAATTTGTTTGTCTTCGATATACCAAGTAGTAACTGACAAGTCAGGTATTCTCTGAAAATATTTAATCAGACAAAGCTAATTCAGCTTTATTTTCCATGAGCATCTGTGCATCGAGCCATCTGTTTTTATTGGGGAACAGAAGAGGAAAACAAGCAGGTCAACTGACAGCAGAAAGAAGTTAAACAAAACTCAGTTTGATTAAGTAGAATGTCAAAATATAAGTTAATTGAGACATAAGTAAATTAAAATCATTGCCGACTGTCACTTCTGAGACATAATGCTTATCACTTATGAGTGCCATATCTGCAAGAGTAACTGCAATCACTGCCAGCAACAGCTGCAAATTGTAACTTTTATTATTGCCTCATGGGCTTTCTAAAATTTGTCCTTATCAAAGCAGCAAAATTTCTACATTATATATAGTCACACTTATTAACCCCAGTCAAAGATTAATTTGTCGTGTCCTGTTTATCATTGCAGAATATACATATTTGGCCTCTTAATTCCTGCTTTCTTTTGTTCTCTACCAGATTCTAGAAGCAAATGCCATTGTTTTTTTTCAACATAAGCTAAAATATCTTTGTTTCCACCATATTCAAGAGGAGTTTTACAATCACTTTCACAAAAGCCAGAATTTCCTTGTAACATTTAAATATGACCATTTTGTTATTATTTCTTTGTTCCCTAAATCCTTTACGGTGGAAGACAATTCATGTTTCAACCAATCTTAGTTAAAGAGAACATGTATTTCAAAAGCTTATGTGCTCTCTCAGGATGTTTTGACTTCACCAAGGAAATTCTCCCCTTTGCCAGTACAGAAAATACTACTCACCACTGTTCATCTTCCTCTGCCTCCTCCTTCTTTATCAAATCATACTCTCAAATGGAATTGTCTCTACTGGCACCCTCCTGAGTAATCCTTCACTTCTTATCCTTAAAATTCACTACCCCTGCACTTAACTGTGCACCAGAATAAGGTCACAGCAACCTAGGCTTTATGTGATATCAGTTTAAAAAAAAAAGAAAGAAAGAAAAGCAAACCCCACAACATCAGTCGACACTGTTAGACTTCTAGACTTCTAAGTCAGTTTCTGTAAGAAAAATACCCCTGCTCTTTTATTGGCTTTGCAAAATGAATTAGCATGCAACAGAACGTCATCATCTTTGCCAAGCAAATAGCTGTAGATATACATTAAACACTCCTTAAGTCTCTTCAATCCCATTTACTCTCCACCTGTCTCCCAAACTAAGCATCCTGCTCAGGCAGAAGCACAAATAACACACTAAGTAATGCACATTACAAATCTGTGTATTTTACACGCACATCTTCTTGCCCTGTTCCCAATGTTTGTGTGAAAAGTACAAAGATAGTCAAGAGATGGTAAAACATAGAGCCAGTCAAACAGGACAGCACTCAGCTGAATAAATCCATGGTATTTAAGTGTTTTCTGTGAGTTGTCCTCCTTTCACAGGCTCAGCCATATAGACAAAGCAAGCAGAGGTTGACCAGTTCTGAATAAAAATAATGATATGTATTTTTATTTATGTATCACTGTGTATACTGTTGCATGCAAGGCAAATTTAAAAGCGTCAAAATACAACATTCAGTACCCAATGTGCCGTTGATCTTCTTTTGAACAAAAAGTGGGCGTTGATCTCAGGTATATTCACATATATACATGCTGCATTTGCTGCTTGTACAACAAATATTCTACCCAAACAATGGAAGTCAGAATAACAGCAACAGGACCATTCATAAGATAGTTCACTATTTTACAGAATGTAGGTTAACTTCCCTCCCCTCCTATCCCCCACCACCTCTTTCACATGTTTTCATAATGCAGAATACATCTGAACACCTAACTTTTTGGAAGCTTTTACTGAAACATGTTTCACAGGACTTAATATCATTCAAAGTCATGAAAAAGCAGCACTGCATGGAGTAGCAGAAGAGCAGGGTTTTCCTCCTGCGTTCTAAGGGCTCTTCTGTTACCTGAGTTTTGCAGACAGAGCTGACCACATCACTGACTCTTGATTTTCAGGACTCCATTCCTGCACCAGCCACACCAGGACAAGAGGGCACCAGGCATTCTCCTCCCCACCAACATATGGTGGTAATTTTCCAGTGTTGAAATTAATGGACTTAAAAAAGAGCTCCATTACCAGCGCTCCTTCTGGCCTTTGTTATTGTCTACACATTAAAAGATGCTGCACTTTCAACAACACACTATTAAAAAAACATTATTAAAAAAAAAAAAGTATACCAAACACCACCCAAACCTGCTGGTATTTATGATCAACTCCTTCATCTACTCTAGCTTTACATTACTCTGCCGGGGAACCTGAAGGCACCAATAGGCCCTGTGGGGACCCCTCAGAGGCTCCCTCTTCTTGCCTACAGCCCAGGGCGCCATTTCAGCTCCCAGGGCCACTCACCACCCCAGCAGGGCTGGTCTCTGGCTTTCCACAGCCCTGCCCTGCCTAGCCATGGGCCCCAGCAAGCCAGGCTGACTACCAGGCCAGCGTCCCAGCCTGGTTTTGACCAGCCCTTTCCCCATGGAGGTACACAATGCCCCGGGCTGGAACAGTGGGACAGGCCCTGGCAGCCCCTGGCCTCTACCATGCCCCAACATACTGCTCCAGATTGTCAGGAAGATGTTCAGCTCAACTCAATCTGTGGGAACCAAAAACTTTATGCTACATAGAAAATGCTTTGTATGGTATAACTTTTTTAAAAATACGATCCATATGTCTTGCAGTTCTTGTTTTTCTGAGCTTTTAGTTCCAGAAATCATTAGTTTGTTGCTAGCCCCAGTAACGATTGTCATGAATTCTTGAAAACCAAAATAGCTAGAGAGGATCCTTGTTCCTCAAAGCCTGATGGCAAAGCAAGACATCTCCTAGCAATTCCTACAGCTTTTCACAGAACCCCCTGGCACTGGCATGCACATCAGTCACCCGAGCAAGACACCGATCGACATTTTCACCTCAGGACCAGAAGTTAAAGGAAGCAGCACCTCACTTGCATATACAAATCCATATCAATCAAACATATAGCAAAACCTGCACATTTAGGACAACAGGATCACCTTTCTTTCTCTTACTCTGAGACACAAACGATCACCAGAGGAATATTTCTTGCCACTGTTTTTACCTATGTTGTAAAAGTGCTAGCTAATTTTAGTGTTACATTGCAATTTCCTTTTATCCCTCAGATCACACTGCTTCCTTATCAGCAAAAAGATGAAGATAAAAGAAAACAATAAATACTTGGCTAGTTATTTTAATGCCTGAACTGCAGAATGCTTATTATTCTCAAAATCACTTTACCCTAATTAGGTGGTTCTTACTCAGTTTTCAAAATTAATGTTTTCACACAAAAATATGAAGTTTTCAGGTTTTGAGGTATTTGGAGTATCAAACTTTCTATACTTTTTTGATCAAGAATGATATAAAATGAAACATACATTTTCTGTTGGAGCAATGGCAGGTGTTTACCCACATAGTTTCTATCAAACAATCTTTCAAATAACTAGATTTCTCAGGAACAGAGTTAGAATTAATTATTTTTTTTGCTGTATCTCACACATTTCTTCCTACCACAACAATATTTATTAATAGTTAACGTGCTACTTTCCCAAATCTAGCAAGAATCTCTCGTATGGGTGTTAGACTAAATGTATTTCCTGCATTGACAGCATTGCAAAAATGACCTTTTGATTGCTATAGTCAATTTTTCATCTTTTACTGTAATAAAATTAAAATTTAATCAAAACATCAAGATTTGCAAAAACCCTGGCAAGAGCTTGTTTTCCAGAAGTCTCATTAATAAGCAATAGAATATTATGCCTCTGACAACTACAGAGTGGGTTTCGTTTTTCCTTAACAAAAGACAACTCTACTTAATTATTTTTAAAATCCTTTGTTGTGGCAAGTAATGACAATTGTATTGATCCTTTTACTTGTCTTGTAGATGAAGACATCTTTGATCATATAAATATCATGAACTCCCATGGCAATATTTAAATATTCCCTTTTCTATCCCTGATCCCAAAGTACAAACAGCTGCTATAGGGGAATAAGAGTGATATTTTAGATTAAGAAGATTATTAGATGTTGGTTCTTAAGAGCAGTTTCCTTTAAAAAAAATACAGAAAAACAATTTTTAAAATATCTCTAACCTCAGTTACAGGAAAACCACTTGTACAAAGGAAAGACAATCATCCAATAAATCATAAGCTCCTCAACAAATGGATTTTCTATCCTTACATTGGGAAGACAATGTTTAGTAATATACCAGTTTTGTAGAAAATTTAAGACCCTACCCCACTAAGATGCAAAACTTCAGTATTTCATTAAAGCCAAAAGTGAGCTTCCAAGGTAAGACTAGAAGACAATATCTCAACCTCATGCCTTTGCTGACTGCTCTTCTCAAAATGGAAAGATATCCCTGTTCTCCTGTAGACAGTTTGTCCAGATTCACCTGACCTACTTTCAAATGTCTAAAGGTTAACTGTACAAATCTAAGCTAGTTATGTAGACTCATAGATTCATAGAATATCTCTCAAGTTGGAAGAGACCCATAAGGATCATCAAGTCCAACTCCCTGCTCCTCTCAGGACTACCTAAAACTAAACCATATGACTAAGACCATCATCCAGATGCTTCTTGAACTCTGACAGGCTTGGTGCCATGACTGCTTCCCTGGAGAGCTTGTTCCAGTGACTAACCACCCTCTCAGTGACTCCTCAGATAGTTCATGGAGAAAAACAGGTATCAACAGAAGGTAAATCACCACACATTCCATTTTTATTATTTATTTTGCCCAACTTCCACACTTATGTGGCTAATCACAGCTAGCCATCCTTATCAACAGGGCAACAGGTACCTTCAGAAGCATCTAAAAAGATAACTCAATAAAGGAGGTAACTGTATTTCTTTCCACTAAAAGTACGGCAGCTACATTGTGGGCAGCTAAAGTAAGGAAAGATGAAATTCATTCCTTATATCAGTTTCCTGATTTTTGAAGGTAATATGAGGACATATTTTATCCAAAACTTGCATAGCCTTAGTTCTCTTTAAAAGCCATGTAAATAGGACTCAACCTAGTTTCCTACATGATGACAAGCAAACCAAAAAAACATACATGACCAAAGGATCCTAAACACAGAGGGCAACAAATATGTAGAAAAACCAATTTGCATAACAAATGTGGATACATTGAAAAAGGTGAGAAGTTTTAAGTAGGGCAGCTAGGGTGCCTTTCCTACTCCTTAAACAGCTTTTTTCAGAGAGAAGGCTTCATTATTTACTGTTTATGATGCTCTAAGTAATAGTCATAAACTGCAGAGATTATAACCCGTAACTGGTGCTTGGGAAGTGCTATAGCAGGCTACAGCACAGTAGCCAAAATTGACAAAGAGCATCAGAGAAGGAGCTTTAGCTTTCAAAAATACTCTTAAAAGTAAGCTCTTCATTTTTCTTATCTATTACAGTAAGAAAGCCTCACATCTCTGATAAGACAAGGAACTTACAAAATCAAGTGAGTGCTCAGAAAGAAATGAAAAGATTTTTGCAAATCAGTCAAAGCCACATGAATATTTATACCCATAACAAACTGTACAGTTATTTTCCAATTACCATGTAGGTAGAACAGCAGTTCATACCAAATTTCTGAATGAAGATGCACACCATGCAATTTCTCTAGCTTCTCTTTCTATATGGCTTATAAAGCACCTGGTGGAAAATTGCTCATTGAAGTTAATTAGCCCTCAATTATCACCCGTTACATTTCCAGCTGTTCTGTTTCTTCCTAGACTTCTTAATTTATTCATCCAGCACATTCAGATCTGTTTCCTCCACACACATATGTTCATAGCAAGAAGAATGAAGAAAGTCTGTTTCTGGGGAATTAATCCCTCATCTGTCAGGTTCCTGATTGTGACTTCATCAGTAATCGAGTGCTAGTAAGCTTGTAATTTACAGCAATTATATTTTTACATGGAATCAAGCCAGCTCTTTACTTAGTTGTTTAGAGATATACATCCCCCCCAAAAAACCTCATTACAATGAATCTGTATCGTTTGGGTAGTCTAAAGTATACATTGTTACCATTGCTTTTGCAGTGAAGGTTGGATAAAACCTGACATACTCCAAGGCTGTAAAATGAAGTTCTTAAATAAGAGACTAAAAGCTTGGTAGTCTGCACCATAAACATTGTAATAAAGTGAATACTACTCACGGCCCTTTGCAGCTAAAGAAAAGAAAAAATAAAACTGATTTTTCTTTACGATACACCAGACATTTAAAAAAAAAATCCAAAGAGAAAATTAAGTAGTCCTCTCACATCATGAAATGTATCCAAATACCATTAATTTCCTCAAATACAGTAATCATTCCAACTTGTTTTGTGTATATAATTTTAATTTTTTGTTTATTGATCTTGAATATTGAAAATTTGAGTCATATTTTTCAAGGCAATTAATTACATAAGCCACTTGTTGTTTCTGTCCCTTAATTGGATGGCAATTTAATCATTCCTTCAAGTGCAAACTCAGAATTAGGGTTTGTGAAACACTACTTATTTGATTATTATTATTAAAATTAACTTTCTGTAAGTGTGTGAACAAAAACTC
>VXBJ01000889.1:175884-221813 GCA_013400055.1 Nycticryphes semicollaris | reverse complement strand
CCCTTCCAACCCCAGAGCATTCCCTGATTCTGTAAAAAATGTTTAAAAGCGAAGGTACCGTTCACAAGGGATGAAGTGCCGACGTATTTCCTAGAGCCGCTCAGCAGCTCTCACAGTCTGGGTCCCAAGCAGGAATCTCATGGTCCCACTGGCTCCATCGGCAAATTGCAGAATTTGGGGCTTGCATCATTGGTGAGCCCAGTGAAACATCAGAGACGAAGGATAGTGCAGGAGGTAGCAAAAAATATATAGAAATATACATATATTTTAATGACTACAAGATTGCTGCGTTGAAGTTCACCAAACTTCGTGATTAATACGTATCTTTTAAAATGATGCTTCTGGACATTCCTTTCATTTAAATAAACTTTGCAATTGCCTTCAACATTCTTCCTACTTTCAAGTCTCGTGCATCCACGCAGCGTTGCGATTCAGCTGCTACACTTCTCGTCTTCAGCCACCGCGCCTTTGTACCTTGGGGAAAAAAAGTAATAGAAAAAGAGACTTCAATGAGGCAGCCCCTTTTTTACTGTTAAAAGTTTAAGAAAGAAATTTAATGCGCGTCTGCTTTCCTGATACGCAGCAGCACAACTTGGAAGTTAAATTTGGGGACAGGAACTTTTTATTTCTTGAAGAGAACGTGCCATTTTGATCAGCGTATCGTCCAGGACTCTGGTTTCTAGATTAAAAATAGACTGACGCTTTCCAGAGTCTGTTCATGTAAACGCTTGGAATGATTTCTTTTTTTGAGGCCACGTTCTGGAAACCCACAGTGCAAACATTGTGCTCTTATTTTTACAGGGTGCGTAGTTTTATAGCGTTTATTAATAGTTTCAGTTTCTTCAGCGTATTTGCCCCCATCTGCAGTTCTCTGCTGTCTGAGCACAAATGGGACTGGCGGCGTATTTCTCTCTTGATAAAAGCAGGAAAAAAAAGATCTGAACCCCGAGTAGTTTCACAGCCGGGAGAAACTGAGGCAGGATGGCAGTTAAACCATTGCCATCTTCCCTGGTTTTTACCCATTTCTCACTAAAAATACCTGCGTGTCTAGTAGTCCTGTTTCAGGTTTTATATTAAAGGACATAATGCAGCAAAGTTCTAAAAGGAAAGGAAAGATGGGAAGGGTAAAATATGCAATTTTGGCTACAGCAGGAGACCAAAACAGAGGAAAGTTCTTAAAAGAAAAGGGAGGAAAGGTGCGAGCAGTGGCCTGAAGTTAAAGATGAAGGAAGAGCACCCAACACACAGTGCCAAAATCAGCCAGACCATGTCCCAGCTCCACCAAAGGAGTCCTACTGACAGCAGAAAAGTGTCTAAATGCACTGAAATGAGAAGAAAAGGTTTCAGGAGGAGGGGGCCAGGCTTTTCTCAGTGGTGCCCAGGGACAGGACAAGAGGAAACGGGCACAAACTTGCACACAGGAAGTTCCATCTAAACATGAGGAGGAACTTCTTGACTTTGAGGGTGGCAGAGCCCTGGCAGAGGCTGCCCAGAGAGGTGGTGGAGTCTGTCTCTGGAGACATTCAAACCCCACCTGGACACATTCCTGTACAAACTGCTCTAGGAGGACCTGCTTTGGCAGGGGGTTGGACTAGATGATCTCCAGAGGTCCCTTCCAACCCCACATCGTTCTGCGATTCTGTGATATGTGAGAAGAGTAGAGCACTTTCTGCTTCAGACATCGCCAAAAAAAACCCCCCAAGATTAGTTGCAATGAAATGTTTCATTAAATGACTCCAGTGAATGACTGTCGGTGCTCAAGCAAAGGAGTCATTATGGTACAAAACAGGGATGGGTCAGGAACAGGGATGAAGTGTGACAGTGCGGTTGGTGGGAAAAGAACAGGGCTTGACTCCATGCAAGGTGAGAAAGTCAGCGGTGGGATACTCTTCCCTAGGAATTACTGGAATAGCTCTTAGGAATTTTATGAGTTTTTCCCCTCACTGGAGGCTGAAAGGAAGAAATCAGACAAACCCATCTGGTGTATTTCAGGCTGCTTCACTGAACAAGGTTAGACTAGATACTGACTCCCAAACCACTGTATCTGGGACGGGTGTTTTAACTCTACACGTACCTGAGTTTTCTTCCCGCAGAGGACTCCAGTATAACCAGGCCGACAGGAGCACACGTTAGGCAACACGCACTTGCCTCCAAACAGACACTTCTGGTGGCACACAGCTAAAATGGGAGAGAGACACGGATGGGGCTTCAGCCCTGAAAAGAACTCAGTGAAGGAAAAGTGGCTGCTATCTCTATGGTTTTTTTGCTAGGTATTTTCACAGGGAAACACCCCTCAATCAAAGGAGGCTTCACAGTCACGTGGAGCTGACAATGTTCTTACGCCTCTCCCACCCTCCTCGTGCTTTGAGGCAGATCGGTTACGGGAACACACTGAGGGCACGAATGAAACTGGGACGGGGATAGGAGTGAGGTGGTGTTGAATGCATCCGAGTATTTCAAGCTGTCGCAAAGGCCTCTCAGGGCTGTTGCAGCAGCGTAACGGCGTTAGACCGGGCCACTGGGCACTGCCACGCTCCCAGACTACCATCGTACCACCAGGACCTGGGGGTGCTGGTCAACAGCCAGTTGAATATGAGCCAGCAGTGTGCCCAGGTGGGCAGCAGCATCCCGGCTGGTATCAGGAACGGTGTGGTGTAAAGGAAGTGATCGTCCCCATGTATTCGGCACTGGTGAGGCCTCACCTCAAACACTTCATCCAGTTTTGGGCCGCTCAGTACAAGAAGGAGAGTGAGGTGCTGCAGTGGGTCCAGAGAAGGGCAATGGAGCTGGGGAGGGGTCTAGAGAATGTTTCATGAAGAGAGGTTGAGGGAGCTGGAGGTGTTCAGCCTGGAGAAGACTAAGGGGAGAACTTCTTGCTCTCTACAACTCACTGAAAGGAGGGTGTAGCCAGGGGGGCATCAGTCTCTTCTCCCAAGTAACAGGCGATGGGACAAGAGGGAATGGCCTTGAGTTGCACCAGGGGAGGTTCAGATCGGAGATTAGGGGAAATTTTTACACTGGAAGGGTTATTAAGCCTTGGAATGGGCTGCCCAGGGAAAGGGTTGAGGCACCATCCCTGGAGGAATTTAAAAGACAGGGAGACATAGTGCTTAAAGATACGGTTTAGTGGTGGTTTTTGTCCGTGTTAGGTTATTGGTTGGACTCGATGATCTGAAAAGTCCTCTCCAACCCAGTCAGTTCTATGATTCTCTGTTCTTCTGGAGGGTTTCAGAACGGGCAAAGGAATCTCAACTCTTTATCCTGCCTTTGACACAGATTTGGGGTAAAATACAACCAAGGTGTAGGACTTCTAGGCTCTACATATTGCTGAAGTGTTCTTAACAGTGCTGAAGTAAGAGGTTTCAGGTCTCATCATCCTTACGTGTTTGACACTGGATTCCTTCCCACTGCGGAGGGCAATGACACGTACTTGGTCCAATACACTCCCCACCGTTCTTACAGTCCTGAAGACAGATTGCTGCACAGACATCATCACAGAGTTCAGTTACATCCCCTGTTACTTATTATTTACATTTCCAGGTGCCCACCAGTGGTTGAGTGCCCTCCTATATAAGATTCACATCAAATTCACTGAGAATCCACCTAGGATCAACAGCTAGGAAGAGAAAGTCCCACAGCCAGAGGGTGCAGTGAGATGTTCTCATTCGTCACAGGTTGCTACGAAAGCCTGAAACACTGAATTAAGTCAGCACCACTAAATATCTTTGGGTTTTTTTCCAAATTTACGTTTCTAAAGCCCACACCTTAGAGAGAGATCTTACGTCTGTCCTGCGGTGTCACACACAGTGAATCAACTCGCAAACATTTGATCCAAAGTTACTCCCTAGGACCCATTCTTCTCCACATTCATCCCTGTTTGTTAATCTCACCCACTGTTATTTCTCATTGGTTAACCGACTCGTTGACTATCAAACCTCTCTTTCACAGCGTCCAAGAAGATCTCACCCCAGTCAATATGGGTAATGGTTTTTTTTCAGGAAAACTTTCCCATAATTACAGGGAAAAAAAATGTTTTTCCTCCACACCCTTAGAGAGCTCCTTGGCCATGTCAGCACCTGAGTCTCGGGTGGGTACTATGGGAGACACCAACACTATTGGATTTCTACCACCCATCATCGTGCTGGTTTTCACGCACACTCTGCTTTTATCCACGCTGCCAGGTGTTGTTTATGCACCATCACTATCTTCTTTGAGCTACAACGTGACCCACAGCTCTCCTGCTGTTGCAGCCCTATTTCTACCTTTCCTAAAGAGCTTGCACCCGCTGCATCTTCTATTCCAGTCATTTCCCACGCCGTTTCCAGTAAGTTTTCCAATTTTTCACTGGTACTTCTTTTTCTATTAAAGAAATGTGTCCTACACCACAGGTTGAAATTCTTTCACTTCATTGACTCAGCTCTTTGCAGAAATACAGATGTTTCTTATTTAGACAAGAATTAGGAGACAAACAAGTCTTATTTGCCATACAAGAATTTAAAAGACATTTTGGTCTCATGGTTTAGCCTAAGAACTGTGTGTGGTACTAGTTCTCCATCCTACATTTTCCTGCAAACTTACAGCCCATTATTTTTTCAATACGTGTATATTCTTGAATTCTTTGACACTAACTTCACATTAATTGTGTGGGCAGAGCTGCGCTTTAGACATATATTACTTTGAAGTTATGGTTCTCATATTAACTACAAGGTACTTACGAGTGTTACACCTTTTTCCTCTCCATCCTGAAGGACAAGAGCAAAGGTTTGGCCCTACGCACCTTCCTCCATTCATGCACCTTGGCTCACAGACACCTTAAAAATCAAAACCACCTGCTGTTTAGTATATTTAACCCATTACAGAAAAATTTACTTTCAGATCCCGGAAGGCTTTTAACGCTGGCTTACTTTTTTCACATCTTCTGCCCGTGTACCCATCAGGACAAGTGCAGACATTATTTCTCATGCAATGACCACCGTTCTTACAAGGCGGGCTGCAGACAGCTAAAAGAGGAAAAGGCTGTAGTTTGAGATATAATTCTAGGAAATAAAGAATACAACACTAAAATTCTGACAGCCTATACAGACACTCAGCACTACCAGGCCTGTCTTGTAAAAATACTATTAATGTGGATTGGTGCCTACGTCAATAATGAAGCCAAAATCAGATAGAAAGAGGTCAAGGTTGGCAACTGTATTCGTACAGGAGTAACCAGAGCTACATAACATGCAATGGAATTAGTTGAAAAGTTCAAAAAACCAAAAAGCTGAGTGGAAGACAAGGCAATTTTTGAGTCTCCCCCTCTTTGGACATTCACTGAACCAGCCACAACATCTGAAAAATAATGTAATCTCTGTTGAGAGATTTTTACACGTTATCAAAATAAATTTTACAGAGTTATCTAAATAAATTTAGATTTATTTCACAGATTGTGCACCACTTCTCAGGTACGCAACTTGGTTGTGAATTTTGTGTTGTAAGATAACAATGTTTCCTCACAGATTTGCTCATAATGGCAGCTAAGAAGGAGTGGGGAAAAAAAGGAAAAATACAGTAAAATTACCGTTCTGACACTGGGCACCAAAGAATCCACGTGGACAGAGGCAAACATCTGGCTTAGTACAGGAGCCACCGTTGAGACATACGGGGTCACACATGGCTGTGGAAACAGGTTCAGGAAGAGTGGGAAGCATGACATCCAAACAAAGTCTATCAAATTGGTACTTCTGTTGCAAGGACAGGAATTCAAACACCTGAGACAACTGCAGGTAGCACCAGAAGGAATTGCAGAGTTGTAGAGGTTGGAAGGGACCTCTGGAGATCATCTAGTCCAACCCCCCTACCAGAGCAGGTCCCACAGGAACGTGTCCAGGAGGGTTTTGAATGTCTCCAGAGAAGGAGACTCCACCACCTCTCTGGGCAGCCTCTGCCAGGGCTCTGCCACCCTCAAAGTCAAGAAGTTCCTCCTCATGTTTAGATGGAACTTCCCATGTTCAAATTTATGCCTGTTCCCTCTTGTCCTGTCACTGGGAACCACTGAAAAGACTGGCCTCATTCACCCTCTTCACCCAAAATTTTAGGATCAGCATTAGCCTTTCTAGGGGTGCTGATGGGAGCAGAGCCAACACGCAGAGACACTGCCTGTTGTCTCATTGTCTCAGCCACACGGTTCCAAATCTCCAACTCCTGGAGGTCCCAAGGAGGCTCTTCCAGGAAGGTGGAAGTCGCAGGAGTGTTACCTGTGCCGCAAGTCGGTCCGTACCACCCGGGTTTACAGTGGCAGATGTCCGGGGTAAGACATTTGCCGCCGTTTTCACAGTGCCTGTTGCAAACCACTGCCATGCAGAAGTTGGGACAAAAAAAAAAAACAACAGAAGGAGAAAGATTGGGGTTGGGAAGGAGAGAGAGAGGAAAAGATACGTTACAAACAATGCTGGGTTCATTTTTCAGTTCTTTTGTAAACAACACTGGAAATAACATACAATCCCACCAGCAGAACAGGAATTGCTGAGCAGATTAATCCAGTCTCAAAGCCATAAAAAGCTAACGCCAGACTATAAAGATAAATAAAATATCTTTCCTCTAAATTATCCAGGGCCTAGTTATATTCAGTGTTAAAAATCTCAAAAACTTCCAATAAATTAAAAATAAAATAAAATAAAAAAAAAGGAAATGCAATACTAAGAGACAAATGGACCACGTTACATGATGGATTTGATGGACTTAAAGAAAGTTCACTCAGGTGTCTTCTATCACTTCATCAATTGCAGCTGCGTCTATAGAGTCACACGAGGGTAACGAGCACAGACATTCACATTTCATGGCTGTGGAAAGCCATGAATCACTTCTTCAGGCCAACACCTCGTTCTCTTTGGTATTGCTTAATAAAGAGCAGCTTTTTTTGGATTGTTTTTGCTCTTTTAGTTGCATTGAGACTAGAATAAAAAAACTAAGGAGGAGGAGTTTTGGGATTTGTGGAGGAGATGAACAAAGGGCTTTGTCAATTCAGGGTCATTAACACAGTGGCACATTTAGGTGAATGATACATAAACACCATGTCTACATTTGGCCTCTGTATGATAGAAATTACTAGTATTTTTAAAAATATATGTTTATACATTTTTATATTTATCAACAATTTGGAGTTGCCAAAAAGCAACATGTATAGTTTGCCATATTGAAGGTAATTTACGTGAGACTAACTAATTTCAATTTTTCAGCTCTGAGCACACTTTCCAATTTCTATGCCTGGTTACAGAAAAAAAAAATAAAATACGAAACCAAAGACCTCATAATGTAGTTCTGAACTCAGTTTCCCAGTTTTTCTGACTCGCTATTTGCTGACACCAGCTTCTGAATGTATCCCAGTGTCTCACCAATTTAAGATGCTCGAAGGTAAAAAGCTCTAAGCCGTGTTAAACATCTGTGGTTGTTCTAAAGGTACTATCACAACAGCAACAACACCCTCAAGGTTTCCATGTCTGGGAATCATAAATAATAAACTGTTTGCAATTGTTATGGTACGTTAGGTTTTCAAAGTTACGTGCAAGCACTATCTCATCTTCGAAAAGCCGCAGTGCAGGAGCCTTCAAAGAGGCACAGGTCTGATGTCATTTGCTGGCATTAGACAGAGAGAATCAAAAATGTAAAGCCATAATTTGCTTTCTTGCTCCTGACAAACAGGGGGAACGTTCCACGTTCTTCCCTGTGGCGTTTTTGCTTACTTGTGTCACATCTTGGGCCCACAAAACCGTACGGGCAGGTGCAGAGATTTCTGGCCAAGCACGTGCCTCCATTCTGACAGGGCGGGTTACAGTGTGCTGCAGACACAGAATTAGGCTGGTCAAGAAATCACCTCTAAAAAGACACACGGGTCGGTTATGCTTTAGAAAAAGGGACATGTTAATAACTGACAGTGAGTAAAGAACTGGAAATAAAATAAGGAGATGTATGCAATGCCTTTTGACAAGAGTAAGTAACAAGAAGAAGCGCCAACGGTGGTGGTCACCCCGAAGAAAAGAAATCTGAGACAGTTTCCAGACACGACTTCGGGAATGTTTAGTTTAGAGGCATCTCCATGCACCGGTGAGCTCCTCTACTCACTGCAAAAGCTGAATTTTGGAATATCCAGTCACAAACAACATTTACAGCACATATTGAAAAAAGCACCTCTTTGCTGTCAGAATGAACAGTCATGGAAGTTATTTACAGCATCCTTTGGGTATTCAGGGTTTCAAAGGCGAAAAATGTTCTATTTACCTTCCTCACAAGCAGAGCCACCGTATCCTGGTAGACACTCACAGACATTGGGCTTAATGCATTTCCCATGGTTTTTGCATTCCGGTCTGCATAGAGCTGTGCAAAAAAAGAAATCAACAGTCATCCTCAAACCACGGATCTGTGGAAAGGAGTTACCGCAGGCTAAATCAAAATGCCATACTCACCAGCCTGACAGCTATAACCAGCGTAACCAGGCTTGCATTTGCAAACATTGGGTGCCACACACTCCATATTTTTGCCACAGGTTTGTCTGCAGCTTGCTGGAAGGCAGTGAAGAAAACAAAGCAAGCAATAAGGAAAACGAAAAGTGGCGTTTTGGCACAGCTGTGTCTCACCTGACATAATGAACGGGTGACAGAGAATCCATTGGGTCCCTGCCCCGACATGGGGAGCCTGAGACATGTCAGAAAAAGTATTTCTAAGCGCACCCCCACAACTAAAAGCCAACCAAAAGCCCTGCAAATGAGAAAATTCAGTGCTTTCTACATTTCACCCATCACAGAGTAACAACGTACTTCGTCGTTCTTTGCAATAGCTCTGCAAGCGAAGCCACCTCCAGGGTAACCGTAAGGACACCGGCCACACTTGACGCTCCCATCCTGATGTGGCTCACAAGGTACACCAGGAACACAGGGCACATCGGTACAGGTTACTGCTTTAGGGAGCACTATCTCACTCATTTCCTCAGGAAGAGGTTTTGGTGGGGCACTGGCCTCCCCAAGGACAACAGGTAAAGGGCTCGCTCTGTGCTTGGCTAATAGGTGCTGAACCCTGTGAGCGTTCCCACCTTTAAAGACTTTGCTCGGCAAAGAAAGCCATTTGCTTATAGTTCCTCTGCTGGTAGGAGAAGTCTTCCTGCTGGTCTCAACGTAGCTGTAGGGCTGAGCTTGCGCCTTTGTTTTCTTCTCAGGTGATGCAGCCTGGCTCCTCGAAGATGCAGCATGTGCTGAAGAACTCTCTTCCACGTTAGCAAGGTGACCACTGGCGGTGCCGAGAGCAGGAGCAACGCTTCCAGTAACAGCAGGTTGCACAGAAGTGCTTCTCTGAGAATTAAGCGGCTTCCAAGTGGTGATTGATTTTACAGTGGAGGCTGCTGGAGTTCTGCCACTGACCATTTGTGGAGCAATCAATCTCACAGGGACATCTGTAGAACGGGGAATATAGCTCGAGATGCTTAAAGCCTTCTCAAAGGACGGCTGTTGAAAACCTACAGCACATTAGAAAGAAAGAAGGGGGAGAACGTTATGACACTCTGTTTTCCTACTGAGGGTGAGGAATGTCTTCTGAACACAGAAACATACAGCCATTCCTTCTGTGTTTCAGGAAGCCTCTCCTGTGTGCTACATCAGAAAACACGTACGCTGTACAACCTGACTCCTAACTGGCAGAACTGGAGAAATTCAAGGTATTCTGGCTTCACCTTCACCATGGCCCTTTCTTTGCTGGAAGCTAAGGAGAAAGCACTATATATATATGCATGTGTGTATATATATATATATTTGTGTATAAGGCAGAAAGCAGAGATTTTCCCCTACTCAGTCAATAAACAGCTTTATTGTCAGATCAAATTACCAGCTCCGTGTATTCCTTTCAGCCAGATTAATGAAACAGAGTTTAAAGAAAAGATACTGCCTACAGCTCACCAGCATGTCTCAGTGCCAGTAGCAAGCCTGGAGTCTAGAAGCAGATATTTAATCACAAGCATGTACGTGCTGGTACTTACTGATGTACCACAGACAGTATTTTAGGTGAATAATCCTCCACCTCGTAGCAGAAGTATCACCATGGTTTACTCTCCAAACTTTTTATTTCATCAACTTTCTTAATGTTTCTGGGTGGGTTTCGTTAGTGGGATGTTTCATGCGTTTTATGAACAGCAGAGACTGACTCAGCCTCCTCACTGAAAAGAAGTGCAGAGTGAATGAAAAGTTCTTCATATTCTCCCCGGGAAAAGCATGTGGGAAGGAGTATGGCACTGCAATCCCAGACTGAGAGGATGTATTCTAGCATTTTGGGGCAGAATGAAACTGGAGGAGCTTATCCAACCGAACTTCAGCTCTGTCCCTAACCCAATTTGGATCAATACTAGAAAATGGTCTCCAAAAGGTTAAACTTCACTGAACTTTATTGCAGTGCTGTCTTCCACTGCTGAAATGCAGGCCCTATTGCAGCCAATGAAGAATTACCCAGCGCTGGCAGCAGAGGGAGGGAGTTTTCCTCTTCCCCCACTAACAATTCAGAGATAAAGGGACAAGGCACACCCCAATTTCCCACAGAGGAAGCCCCAGCAGGCACAGAGCTGGAAATGCCACCGACGGCGTTTACAGAGTTTTGGAATTGAGATGTTCACTTGCTGTATCCTTCCCCTTTCCCTTGAGCTAAAGTAGGAAAATGGCATTCAACCTAATGCCATAAACTTGCTTATCTCATAACACAGATGTCCCTATCCCCCTGTTACCTATCTCGTGCCAGTGGATCACTCACAAAAAGAAAAGGCAAGGGCAAGAACACCGTACATCACACTGTCGATGAAATTGCTTGACTGAGCTACGGGATTGGTTGATATTGACATTTTGGTCTCATTTTTCAGATCATTCTACAGCCCCAGGAATGAATTAAATTGAGTCAAACTGAAAAATTAAAGTGAGTAACATAAAACTGACTAGAATCTTTATTTGCCAGCTATATTCTTATCAGTATGTGACTGACAAATCCTGTTTTCTTCATGAAAAAAAAAAAAATCACCTTTATTCCCTCCAATTTCTCCTGTGGAATCCTTTCTTTCAACGTTAGCATCTTCAAAGCTTTCTAAAAACAAAAGATGTGAAGGCACATTAGTAGTTGTTTTTGTTTCATCTGCAAATAAATTACAAGCAGGGTTAAAGTTTTAGTAGATAAAAATGATTCAAGGCAGAAAAAGAGGAAAAAATTTTCTTGATCATTCTCAATAGAGTATATTAGAAGTACAAGCTACTCAGTAATTGCATCGTAAATAAATGGTCACCTTTATTTGTCAAGTGCCTTGATTTGGGTCAATAGTTCCATGTTAAGCAATGTAATAGAAAAATATTTTATCAGTAATAGCCCCTACTATTAAAATAATGCAGAAAAATACCCCAGGCCATCTCATTGCATTCTACTTTGATATAAAAGAATGGGGGTATTTTGTATGTATTTTTCCTAGTCAGCTGAAAAAACGTTTTACAACCACGTGACCCAGTGCAGCCTGATGTTATCGTCCACCGAGACTCTGTCCCAGCCACCAGCACCGAGAGACACCCTCCCGTTTTGCTGACTACTGAAAAAAAGCTGTGAGTTACTGTTAGAAACACGAAGCACACCCAAAGGTATGTTATCTGAGTTACAGTAAGGTAATAGCATTCATCTGAAAAACAAATGATTGTACCGTAACACGACTTCCTGTCTCCTTGCAGATTATTTGGGCACGGACCACAGTGGTAAGAACCAAAAGTATTGAAGCAAAACACTCCCGGGAAGCAAGGGCTGGACACACATTCGTCTACATCATCTTGACAATTTTTACCTGCATTGAAATAACAGATTGTTTTGGTATAATACCGCGTCACCAGACTTTGACAGCCTGTTTATGCAAGATGAAAGCAGAATGTATGCAGGTGCTGAAATACAAAACGGGCATCTACCAAGTGCAACAAAGTATTTTGGTACACCTAATAAGTACAGCTGACCAGGGGTTTTTGATTCTCATTTTCTCATCTTAACTATCTTGCTTATTGCAGAATATGGAGAAGACGGGCTGTGGGGACTGCACGTTCACCCGCAGGCACAGGAGGAATCACGCTGTAACCAGACTCACCCCACTCCTGTGTTTTCACCACGCTGCTGAGCTCACCTCTGCAGAGCAGAACAGCGGAAATCTGCTCTTGTGATATAAATGACCCTTGTGTTCATGCAAGAAAAACATCTTGAAGTACATCGTATAACTTTATCCCTTTTTCTTTATGCCCTAACAGTAGGCTATTTACAGCCCAAAATTAAAAAATTAAAATGTAGGCATAGAGTTACAAATTCCTACGTATCACTAAATGTGATAAATATGGATAAATAAAATAGCAATTTACCTTGAAGCCCAGGTGGACATTCACAGTAATAGCTGTTTATTCCATCCACACATCTGCCAATACCACACGGGTTCAGTTTACAGTCATCGGTATTCACTTGACAGAGATCACCTTCAAATCCAGCCACGCACACACAGAGGTACCTTCCACTCCCCGGTGGGAAATTAAGGTTTGTCACACACGAGCCATTATTGAGGCAACCACATGATTTTACACTGACCTACAAGACATGCCCAATAAGACAGTTTTCTTCTCTTAATGAACTAGCAACGAGTTTTGTAATTAGGTATCTTAAACATCTTACTAGTAGGTGTCATTTCACCGTAATATTCATTACCTCTATTTCTACCTTAGTCTTTGCATTGCAGTCATCTGTCAAAGAAAATGTTAATTTATGGAGATTCATTGACACAGCTTTCCACAAAAGGAGACCTGAAGGGGAAAGACTGGCACCTTCTGGACCAGAATCCAATGTGAAATGAATAGCAGAGCCCTCTGGATCTGAAGCCAAAAACTGATACACAAAATCTTCTCCATAAAAAGTCTGTAGCATACCCTGAAAAGTTTCAAGCACTGGAGGCTGGTTGTCTGTAACAAAGGAGATATTTTCCTCTTTTAAGCAAAAGTTGCAACATACTTACAAAAAATTAAAAGGAGTGTATCTTTCCGTTAAGGAAGTCACATGTAATTATTTCTCTTAAATTCTAATGCCATTTGAATGGCACAGGAAAAACATATTTTCATTATAACTGTAACAACATAACCAAGAAATTGCTTATACTACGCAACAGCTTGTGAAGATGCAGTGCATCTAGACATAGGAAGAACTGAGAATTTATCAAATTCAACCACTCTATTTTCACTATGCAGAGACAGTTTGCGGAAGAAAGGAAAGGAAGCCATAAAACTCAGATGTTTCCTGTAGCAGATGAACAGACATCGTC
Source organism: Nycticryphes semicollaris (assembly GCA_013400055.1). Lineage (NCBI taxonomy): Eukaryota > Metazoa > Chordata > Aves > Charadriiformes > Rostratulidae > Nycticryphes > Nycticryphes semicollaris. Next base: position 208,492 of record VXBJ01000889.1, on the reverse strand, counting down.
AAGCAAGACTTGGAAACGGGCTGCAGGGACTATCACCTTGGCAAGACTGAGGTGATGGAGTAAGTTCTTCACCCGTTGTTCCCAGGAAGGATTTCAACCAAAAAAACTTACTGGGAAGTCTTAGTCTATTTATATGCCTGCACTGCTGAGCTCTGCCCTATTTGGCAGGAATAACCAGATTAGATTCTAGAGACCCCACGTAAAAACAAACACAACCGTAGCAGCAGGACAAGTTCTGTGAGAAAGAGAAGCAGAAGCCCTGGGGAGAGTGTAGGTTTGGAAGGTGGGACATAGGGAGGTGATGAAGATTGCTGAGTTTTGGGTTACAGTGAAGCAATTGCTCCAAGCAGGAACCCACCCACTGTGGCAGAAACCATGAAGGGAGAAGAACCTGTAATCGGTGTCTCAGCAGCCAGATTCTGACACCCTGTTCCCAAGGTCATCCACTCCGGAGGAGAGGCTGTGCTGCTTGGTTTGGGGAATCACCTTTGGGTTATATTTTTCTCTCATTTCTGACTTTGGCAATATTGAATTCCAGTCTGTGGCTGTAACATGGAAGTCCCTTGACTCCCTGACTGCTGGATGAGATTAATTTAATTCAGGTTTCATTCTTTTGGAATAGGTAAAGCTACCTCAGCTTTCAGTACAAGTTTGAACTAGGAAAAGGTGGCACCAGAAGCCCCACTCAAACAGGGCCCTTCCCAAGTCAGTCAGAGTCCTGCCAGCACACTCACCCATGAAAACACGGGTGGAATACTTGTATTTGAGATGTTAACAGACTTGGGTCAATGGGACATCCTGGATAGCTACTAGTGAAGCCCCAAGAGACGTTCCATTTGGTGAAGGGACCAGTGTGATTTGTATATCCAAAGACTAAGATCTGAGCCGAAAGAGCTACAACTTCTAGGCTAGAATTTTCTACAACAGAAAAGGAAAAGGAAGAATCAAGACTTGGGTCTTCTTCTTATAGCGTGGACTAAACTATGACGGCCTTGGATATACTTTCAACTATTCATTTAGGCCACGTACCTAAGCCATCAATGTGGATTAAGTCCAAATATTAAGTAGCTAATAAATATGACATGCCATCTGAATCAGTCTGTGTTCTTAATTGGTATCAGAGGCATTTGTTGGAAAATACTTTTTATTCCTACGGTTCAAGACAAACACGTTTGGATGTAGATGTGTCACTTATCAAAAGACTTCAAAGTGCTAATTAAGCTGAGAGCTGTTCATTTTCATTAGATGTTTGTAATGGCTACTGGGGAGGGGCAGGTCAAGGAAAAAAATAAAAAGAAAAAAGCCTGACTTGTACATGTGTCGTCTGTAAAACGAAATACCATTTTCAGAAATTAGGAGAAATGAGGTCAGATGAAAACCAAGATCAAATCACAAGCTAAACATAGTCCATACTAAGCTTTATGTGAAACACAATTGGTTAAACTTAAAATTTCACTATTTCCATACATTAAAAAACTTAGTAGATTTTCAACTTCTATTTTAAATAATAAAATAAAAAAACCCCCCAGCAACAAACTATTTAGAACTTACTTTCAACAACCGACCAAGTTAACTTTGATACGTCAGGTCTGCAGAGTAAGCAAGGGCTGTTTGGGTTGGTGTCACCTTCACCGTAACAGAGTCCATCTATGTTGCATGTTTTCTCCTTTTAGAGAAATGACAATGTGATTCGTTAGTTTTTGGTTATCCAAGAGTAAATCTGGATGAATTTGTAAACTGTCAAATAAAAACAAATCTATTCTGCACTTCCACTAAACAAACAATGTTGCTTTTAAATCTAAAAAACCGTCAGTACGTTTGGGTTTATTTGTGAATTGTATGAAGTGCTTTCGATTGGATTTTTTTTTGTTTCAAAACTGCCTCATCCCAGCTTCTCTTTCTGTGCTTATTGCTTCTGTGCATGGAAAATCCCTCTTGGAAACAAGAACAGGGTAAATTCTGCTGTTTTTTCCGGATTCTTGTCCCTGTATTTTCAAAATAGAGAGCAATGAAATACGTACCTTTAACGTACATAACCCAGGTTCTTGTGGTTCACATGTCTGACAGGCTCCATCATACAATGTCATGGTTTTAGAGTTGCTATAAATGAATCCATCATTAGAAATCTGCAAGGTGGACAGTAAACATGGATTAACTCAGGCAGATGTCAATGTATCACCAGCGTAGACTGATAGCGTGAGCTTCAGTTCACTGACAGACACCTACATTGACCTGTTCAGTTATCAGAAATCTAATCATTCCTGCCAATAAGTCTAGGCAGATATTTGACCAACCACACGTAGTTGTCTACTTTAGGGTAAATTGAATAGGGTGTAGCTTCTGTTGACCTTATTGACTCCACGTATGTGAGAGCTCAGATCTCTATCTCACACAGAGCTTCGTACACATAGACTGTGCTCAACTCAATTTTCCCATAAATATCATCTGAAATCCTCTAGAGGAACTACCTGGCCTTTAACTTCCACTCTTGAAGAATGTGTTCCTCTGTAGGTCTCAAGTTGCATCTACCAGTCCCCTTGCAGGAGAACACTCTGAAACGGCACTCAACCCTTAATCTTAGGTGATGAAACCGAGACCCCAAGGTAAGCAAGCGGAGTTCCACCTTTAATACCCTTGAAAGAAGGATAATAACTACGTAATAAATTGCCATCTTAATAGGAATATCTGTAAGGAAATATTTGACATTTCTTTGAGTACCTTTATTTGCCACCGGGCGATGGGTTTATCATCAACCAGATCCATGACATCAGACTGCTGGCCGTCATTTGGTAACTGGCAGTCGACAGTCCTGGCATTTTGGAAGGCAGCTGGCATCGTCAGACGTTCTCCGGGAATCCACTGTCTATCACTATACTAAATCATAAGGCAGAAATCTATTGTTTTTCAATGAAATGCATCATGAAAATATTATCATCAGCGAAAAAAAATTAACACAGTTTTTGAACGACTCTACTGTCTGTGGATTAGAATGCAGCGGAAAATATTACATGCCATTATTTGCACACACAGATTCCTATCCAAGCCTGCCACAGTGGAAGAAAAGGCAGAGAAGTCTTTACTGCCACATGGCCCTTTGGCACTGCATCACCAAGGACAAGCAGTTCTCCCAGCTGGAGAGTAGTGGGAGGGTTAAGCAGTGGGTGATTCTGGAACACCACTGATGTGATGTGTGAGTGCCTCTGTCCTTCTCCATCTCTGCTCCCCGGAGAGGACAAGCTTTAGTTGAAGGAACAGATGAGGTTTTCGGCAGGGCTCAGATACCAGTCCCAGGTGCTGGGGAAATACCAGCAATTAGCCGTGCTCTGCACAAAACAACAGATTACACCACTAGCCCTGTAGACTTTTCTTCTAAACCCAAGCGTGGACAAGTCATCCAAGGATTCATCTTGAGAGATGAAGGTTACAGACCAGGGATGATAATGCTATTTGACTGAAGTATTGATGGAGGCAAGATTAGATAATTTTTTCAGAGACATATTAACCTTCCAAAAACAATTAAAAACCCTTTAGATCTACTAGCACTCTAGCTCTCAAGTTCACAGAAAAACTAATTCTGCAGTTCAACATAAACAAAAAGGATCTAAAACTGTATTTCCATTTTGGGGAAGTAGACCATACTCTCATCCTTTAAAAAAACCTTAGTAAATTCTGCATCTGTTTAATGACAGGTTCCTTGGCTGTGCCCAAACCTCTACCAAGAGATGCATAGTAGTCCTGCATCTGTGAGGTACTTTCATACAGAATACTCTCAATCACCCCTTTGAACATGATGGGCAAGACCTACATCCTTCCTAACGTAGTAGGACAGTCCACAGACAATGGATTTGATTTAATCTTTCAAAAGTGAAAATATTAAAAAAAAAAAAAAAAAACCATCGGTGTGCATTAGCTCTAAATTGTGCCAAAAATGCTCTTCTATGAAACTTTGATCATTTAAGTTTTATCTCAAAATATGCGAAGTTCTACACTGTTGCAAGTCCATTGACCTTTGCATAAAGTCATTGTTTCTCTGGACTGAAAATTAGAAAACAAAACTGAACAGAACAAAAAGAACCAACAAGCATCCTTTCTTTTGTCTTTTTAAAGAAAAAGTCCTCAGCTTCCTCCTCCACTACAGATACAAGCAGTGGTGCTCATTTTCTAATCCTGCTCTTGTCAGTGAGAAGACCATCAACAAAAGTGATTAAATAGAACGTTTTCGTAGTTGGGAGCCAAATACACCACCACCAAATGGTGTTATAGCAGAATATCTTGCCGTGAGTTAAAACTGAGACATTTCAAAGTGTGGCAAGTGAACTCCCAATAATTGCTTCACTGTCAGCTCCATATAAATGTCTTTTAACCTAATGGAGTATAAACTTACTCTTGACTTTATCATTTCAAGCCAACTTGCCGATGAGTGGACACATGTTGTGTTTAAGAAAAATCTAGAGTCAGCACCTCTTCATCTGTCAAAATAACTTTAGCACCTGCTGGAACTAGCTAAGGAAAACTTTTTTAGTCAAGAAAAAAAACTTTCTCATTGAATTCCTTAGTTTACAGCCCGACATTTTTAATCTCCTGTTCAAACCTGGGCTATAGAGCTGAGATATATAATGAAATAGCTGCCTATTCTACCCCAGAGAAATGGACAGCACATCAAAAATGCCCCTCTCTTTTCATAACAGATTTATTATGTTTATAAAAGGGCTATTTCAAGCACTAGATTCGAGACAGCAATCTAGTAATGTCTTTAACCTTGCTGTCCTCTTTCAAAGAAGTGGTGCTTCAATTCCTCTCCTCAAGCACTTAAAAAAACGAACAACAATGTACTGGTTGTTACTCATAGAGCTGCCCTTGCCCTTTTCAGATGGAGAGCTGCCATATGCTGTTATTTCCCTCTCGGCCGCTGAACATCCCCATTCTGTTTTTGTATTTCTCTTATCAGGGAGGAAATGGCAATCTTGCAGAGACTTGAGTGTCTGCTGCAAAGTGCTGAGTGCCTCTGCTTTTACCTTCTACTAAAGCCTTGGGTTGTACCCACTTCAATGAATAATACGTTAGACGATTTTCCCCCTCCTCTGGGAAGTTTAAAATTTAATTGTTACTATTCAGGGAGACCTACCTGTAATTTGATAATTTCACATTTCAGATTCAACGACTCCATGAAGCCGTGCCCAAAAGCTCTCACTGAGGTGCAGTCGTAGTGGCGGATATCGCACAGCCCAGCGTTCTCCAGCTCTGTGATTTCGGGAGCCTGGTCTTTGAAGCAGAGATCAGATGATGGATGTCAGTATATTAACTCATTCACATGCATCTACATTAAGCAATATGTTTATTTCTCTCTCCAGCTAAGGAAACTACGTTTTTATAGATAGCTTTTTGTATATATATAATATATATAACTATAAAAAGATTTCTATCTTGATCTAAATAGAAAACTAAGAAAAGTATGCAAACAGCAAAATCCATACACAGCTGAAGAAAGGCAGAAACAATTTTATTGCTAAAATACCTTAACCTTAAAGCTAGGCTTTCGTCTACTCTTGAAACTTGAATATTATGAAGCAGAGAAAATATTCATCTAATAACGAAACACTTGCCAATATGTGCTTTGCTTTCTCATCTATGGTTCTTTACATCACACTTTGCAAAATAAAATCCAAATGAAAGGCAGGCCCTAGTCATAGGAACTGGAAAGGTTACCGTTATGCAATAATTTATAATAGGAATTTTTTGTTTAAAGGCTTAGAAACATCTCAGGTGGAAATTATTTCAGGAAACAAAGTGTCAAATATTACAGTACTTGAAAATAGCTTTTATGAAGCAAAACCATTACATTTTACTTCAGGAGGAATAAAATATTTCTTTTTATGATTCTCTTACCTCTTTCTCCATTTGCTTTTTAATGAGTCACTAAAACAAAACCACCACTGCAAACCAAAATATTAACAGGTCTTGTTTTGAAAAGGTTTGTAGTTTTGAAAAGACTGTTGTAGTACTGCTCATATTTTTCCAATGCACCTGCTTCACTGAATTTTTACTGAATGTTTTATATATTGGTAAAAAAAACCAAAACAACCCACATCCAAACCTGCCCAGCTCTATTTGCTCTACTTTTTTATTCTTCAACACCCGTTCTGCTCCTCCTACATCAAACAGTTCACAAAAATGTAACATCAGCAAAAGGAAAAACATCCCACTTACAGTTAATAAGTGGGATCACCTAGGCTGTAAAAAATTAGGGAATAGATGGATGGGGCATATCTTCCCTGAAGATGACAGCGTGTGGAAACACTGCTAATCTCCTGGGGCAATGCTCTGGACTGTAAAGTCATGAGTGGTAAATTTTTTATATCTGACATACCAGAAGCCAAGCCCATATTTAGGAAGCAGGAAGGCTGAACAGAAAACAATTATGGCTGTTATTACACTGGAACTAAATTGCTGGAAAACAAACAGGGCCACAGCAGGGAATCCTTGTCAGCATATGAAAGTAGGAGAGAAAGGCAGCAAAATAAACGTATGGTGCACAAACAGTGAGAACACCGTTTAAGTAAATCTCATTTTTTTCCTCCCACTCACCAGACAGTACGCTGCAGTCATAGGAGCTGTAGCCTTCAAAGCATGCACAGCCCCATTCTGCACATTCCCCATTACCACTGCAGAGACTGGGACACCTTAATGCAGTAAGTAGGCTCTCAACTGACCCTTCAAGTTCCTCTTGGTTGTAATTTATTTCTTCTAACAGTCTTTTCTCGCATTCGTTCTCTAGAAGAGCTAAGGAAGCTTCTGCCCAACTGAGGTCATCTTTCAGCAGCAAATCTTTAACACACATGTCGATCACATCCTGTATTCGCCGGCCAAGAAGGCCACCACAAGCCCTTCCTATACTGGAATTGGCTATTGCTTGCTGGCACAGTAATAACGCGCTGGACTCGGTGAGGCCAGAAGGTGTGGGCCAAGAAGGAAGAAACTTTTGGTCTGTGTCAGTGGCATGGTCCTCTGGGAAAAAGTAACTATATCCCTCTAGGTCTGTTTGGCTAAGACTTTGGAAGAGAAATACTGGATGGTATTCGTCAGAATTTTGGCGCTTCCCCCTACTTGTAACAGACTGACTTTTGCGAAGACGGATACTGTAATGGGGAGAATTTCTTGTAATGCCTGAGTGTGAAGTTCCTTCTCTTTTTACACCAGTATTTCCCACTGAGGCTGCAGAGACATGTGTGTTTGTTAGTGATGTTTTGTGAAGTTTGGTTTGATTATCCTCCCTCTGCAGAAGTGTAGATGAGTCCAATTCATGTCCAGACGAACGTTTCTTTACGCCTCTGACAGTATCAACAGGACCAAGATACTCAGCAGTGACATCCAGGCCTGGTATCAGAGAAAGAAATCTACCATTTTCACTTTCTTCACAAGACAAAGGAAGCTCTGAGTGAGAAACTGTCTCTAGTTTATCCACTGATCGATATAATCCAGCATCTCCAAGCGCACAGTCACAGAAGACTCTTTTTCTAGAGGATGTTAAAGAAGCAGGTGTCTTGTCAAACAAGCTGTCTCCTGGTGAAATTCTAGAGAAGAAAGGAAGGAAAAGAAGCTGCATCTGAGCTATTTTCATTGTTTTATCACAGCATCAATGTTGATTTTTTCTTTTCGTTGACTAATACTACAGCACAGACCACAGTATCTGAAGTACACACGTATGTTTAAAGACCAGTTAAATCACAAAACTTCGGAAGATTATATCATTATTATTATAAGTAGTAGTAATGTTGGGGTTTTTGTTATTATTATTATCATTATTATTTTGACAAGTTTTTAAGAGTGCGAAGGAAAGGCTGAACCAAAAAATGGTGACATTTGACTGAAACAGAAGTATTTCGTTACCTCCATTCATTAATAAAAGACAAAAGAACGTTAGCATGGTTTGGGATTTCCTCCCCGCTTGCTCTGTGATAGTCATTCTCTGCACTTCCATCAAAGGTGCCACAGAGTCCCAGGGTATGTCTGTAATCTGTACTGGGTGCCCTAAGCGTTATGCTCATTCCCCATTCACTCACATCAGCACGAACGAAAGCTCCAGACGAAAATGAAACCTGAAAAGAGATTGATGACATCAACATGAGAAACGTGGTTTTTATTTTGCCTAATAAAGGTCTAGGTGTTCCTGTTCTGGCAGGGGGATTGGACTAGATGATCTTTCAAGGTCCCTTCCAATCACTGATATTCTGTGTCTGTGTTGGCACAAAACTCTGGGAAAAAGGCCAGGTGTATAAAGATATCCCACTGAGTTCTTGCTCTAACTACTCTGGATCAGACTAATTTCCTTATTTCTTCCTCCTCTGAAGCCCTGCAAACAGACACTCTACACATCTCAGCCTTGGCAGGCAGCTAGATGGTGCACTGCAGGTCCATAAGCTTCATCCATCATTAGCAGCTGTATTGCGGAAGGTCAGTGATTGCAAAACCCCGGGGAAAGCAGAATCAGCTGGGCTGCTGACTCCTCACATGCCGGCATACAGAAAGGGATGATTCCGGCAATAGGAGTAGACTCTTTGGCAGCACCTTTCTCAACTTTCCCTTTGTCAGCTACACAATTCCCTGTGGTAGTAGCTCAATACAGAGTCAATTTCCACCTGCAAAGCTGATCCTAAACGTTCTAGATAGCTCAGAATAGTCTCATACATTCACTATTTAGTTTCAGGCAACTTTACAATCTCTTGAAAGAAATAGTAGAATTCTCCAGAAAAAAAATCCACAGCAAGTTTAAATGTTTTCTATTCAATCATTGCTGTACAAATCTGAGCAAGTCACCTAGTTTTTCTGGTTCCTAAGTACCTTTTAATTTCTCTATTGCCTAATGTCATCTTAATATATCGTATCTTAGGTCTTCAGATGAAGTGCTTCAGATAGAAGTTAAATATTTAAAATAGTCTGATACCAATAGCCAAACTCAAAGCTGAAAAGGTCTATCTGTTTTTATTGCTTGCCTTCCAGACCAACAGAGTGATTAAAGAGTAGCTGAGGGCTTCATTTTTACATTCTGCTTCATTTGAAGTTCGGAGGAGTCCTACAATAATTCTATCTACAGAAGAAAAGCCACAGGAAATTAGAAAAGCAAACGTGAATGTTTTATCTGAGGGCCACAAGCTCGAGAGAAACCATCTCCACTTCTAATTCTGTGGATGTCATTTGGGACACTTAATTATATGCATGCACAGCCTTCCTGTATGACACTGGTATGAGCAAAACAGAGCACACAGAGATCTCATGCTGGAACATGAGGGCTGCTAAGTAAGTGCACAGTGAATCCGAAAACTGCACCTTCCACACAAGGTTTGTACACTACAACTGACAGCATGGTTCTACAAGGTATGCGCGTTGACACATCCTTGGTTTTGAGGACAACATCCCCCACTTCCAAGCAGAACACTGTCCAGAGAACTACAGTGTAAAATAAACAGTGTGCTGTAGCTTAATTGCAGAAAATGAAATATGTTTTAGTAGAGAAGTCGGTGTGCACTTGGAAAACCAATTGCTGAGATACCGCCTACGTCTGCAAGCAATTATTTACTACTTACTGTTACTTTTCTTCCTAGGTAGGATTCAGTGATTCTGACATTGCTTCCTGTTGTGTCTCTATTTATTACAGATAACTGTGGCCGTGACTGGTGTAGCTGACCACTGCACATGTCAAATGCTATTATATCACCTCCTTCTTTGGCAACAAAGCCACAGTTGCAGGATGCCGAGTAGAGAAGACTTCCACAGTCCCACTGGCGAACGTGAACTTCGAAATCTCGAGAGGTGCTCTTGTAGAGGACAAACGTTCCTGTTTTAAAATTGTCATAGAGCCTGGAATCAAAAGAACAGCGTGGGCTATCACTTTGGTTATAAAGTTAACTGTACGGCTGCAAGTCATCAACTTTATCTTAAAACAGATTTCTAACTGGAGAACTTTGACACTGCAACTCGTTTTCCTGCATCAGAAAAACCAAAACAACACAGCCCACAAACCAACACGCAGCTTTGTTCTGAACAAACACTATCATATCTTCCTCTGGGCAGCTCTAAATTAAAAAAAAAAAAAAAAAAAAACAAACAAAAAAACCTGTTTTACAGCAGAAAAATAAGGAATAAGAAAGAGTATTATGATCTGAGTATATGTAGACAATGGTTGTGAATGGAAACATAACCATGAAGCCACTGCCATTCTTTGATTATTTTTTTAAACAGTATTTATTTTACAAGGAACAGGGGGGTACTTCTCAACCTTTGTGTCTCTAGAGCAGAACATCCACGCAGCAATAGCAGGGGGGCAGCTGCTGAAAAAATGCAGAAATACCTTAGACAGAATGATTTAGAAAGCGACATACTTTTAAAAAGGTCTGCTTTATTAAAGATAGAGATGTGGTGTGCTTATTCCAAAAGATTGGAAAATTATTTAAGATGTAAACTATAAAGAGACGCTTTCTTTTTATACTTTTTCCTTAGGGTTAGCCATCTGTTCCCTGAAGCAAGGTGAAAATCGCTGATTTAATGATTCAGCAGTGAGAAAGGGTACGGGAGGTGGAGGAAGAAAAGAAAGAAAAACCTCCAAACTTTTGCTATCAAAAGTTTAACAGCCTCTGGGTTATATATGGCGTTTGGCAGTTAATTGTTGGTTGCACAACAGTGATTTGCTTCACATGCGATGGGCCAGCAGACACACTGCAGATGGGTGCCCTACCGGGACTGCACAGGATTACCCATCGTTCAGTAAGGACAGTTCCTTTTCTGTTGGTTTCCTCAGTTTGTAAAAATAAAGTAGCAGCAGATTTTATCTTTAAAAAAGAAAGTCTTTTCACCACAGCACCCTGCTTCCAGTCAGCCCACATCACAGAAAATCAGTGCTTCATAAGAAAGCCCGACTGCAACACGTCAGTGGTTAAAATGCCCACTGAAGCCATCCCTGTAATTTCCACCGCAAGAGAAACTGCGAGATCGGGGTAACTCAGTGACTTTACTACTATTCCTAGTCTCGGTGCTATCAAAGAAGCAACTGCAGCTTGTCTTTTCCCTTCTGTTATCAAGTTCACAAGAGGAATGGGGTAATGGAGCGGAGGCAACACATCCTCTTCTTGTCACCCTGCCACTTGAAGAGATCTGCTTCTGCTGAGAATATAGAAATCCCAGGCGTGGACCCTGTGTTTGTTCTGACACCTTCCATGAACGAGAAATGCTTTGAGAGACAGAAGCACACCAAAAACATGCCAAGGAAGCTGTCTTCACTTCAGAAGGGAGGTCAGTGATACACAAGTGACAGCAGTGATTAAGTGGCTTTCAATGCTATTAATGAACTCAGCACAATGGCACAAGGGCAGCAAATAGCTTCTGGCCACCTGATCCTGACAAGGATTCAGATATCAACACCCAGAAACAGGGAAACTACACTATAGATTGGAAACACCTTTGCATTAAAGCAGTGTTGCCTCATCAATTGCTCATATTTAATACCATTTCTATCTTTCCTAGTCAACAAGCCTGTACAGCAACCCCTCCTCTCTCGGCATACTCCTCTAAAAAGGAAAAATATCCATTTGCTTCATTCTCTTGCCACAGCCCAGAGCTTGCACTTAGAAATACAGATTTTACAAACATCACGATGACTGGCAAGCTTTTACTAACTAAAATACGTTTATCCTTATTTTCCAAGAAAGAATGTAAAGTACAGAGTGCAGTTGTGGAAAACTGCAGCTATCTTGTACCACCAGCACAGATTTAAAATGAATAAATAATAAAACAATGCCCACAAAAACCTCCCACAAAATACCCCAACACACTTAAAATTAAGAGGAGCAATCCAGGGATTACCTTCCATCAAATGTAATTATGTGAGGGTCAGTAAATGAGTAGCAGTAGGCAGTGGGTAGATCCTTTACTGTAATCTTCAAAACAAAGCAGCACACAGTAAACCGTGTTAGATTAGGAAATAAACAGACACTGGCACATTATTTATCTTATGATACTAGTTTACATTCTAATAAACATATCATACTTTAACCAATCTGCGTAGTTATATCAGTATTAAAACATAATAAATAAATAATAAATAAAATTCAAATTAAAACACAGCATTATGAATGAAAATAAAACAATGGAATGTTGGCCACTTAGAAATCTTGGCGTGGGTCAGAAAAAAACAACTGAAACAGAAGCTTCATTAACATCAGCCACATTTCTGGGCAGTTTACAGAGGGTAACATGAAGATTTTCGACCTGTGTGCTTTCTGGAACGTAGCCATTCCACAGGAAGCTCTCGCTGGATATAGGTTCCACCACAATCCTGGTAATTCTGTCTCCATCCTGCATAAAGTCTGTCACGGCAGTGAATGAAATTACAGCTTGACTACAGATTCCGTTACTGCAGGGTTTCTGGAGAAGATCCACATGACAAGAAGAAAGAGCCAAGTTTAAACCTAACTGCTCTTTACCTGTTTTAATGAAAGCACATCGTTAGTGAGTTTTCCCCTAAGTCAGTCACATTGTGATTACTACTGTTAATAGAGATACTAACTTATTTACAAATGTTTTCATAAATTAAAATAATTATGCATTTTTCAAGGGTTTGGTCAGGCAAAACCCCGTTCTCTACATCTCCATACACACACCCGAGCACATGATTTTGAAGTTTCCAGTTTTGATAGACAAATGGAAATCAGGATAGGGTTGTTAATATGACATAAAAATAGCTGCCTGAATAGGCAAGGCTCCTCCTGGGGTTCACAAGACTTGTGCTTGAGAAACTACAGAAAACAGTCACGATAAACGAGAAGTTCACAACTGCATATGCAATACTTGCAATGCAAGAGGTCAACAAAATGAACTGAATTATGAACTTCCCAAGTCTTACAGTATTCCCCTTATTCAAGTTAAAGAATATGGCTCCGACACCCATAAGCTGCCAAAACCACCTGCTAACTCCCAACAAGGAATGGCTCAGGGATGCATTCTGCCACAGCATGTACAGCCCCTGCATATTTTGTTTTAATATTTTAGAAGGTATTTGACAATGTAATTCCATAATGGCTACTCCAAAGAAAGAGACCAATGAGAATATTTAGAAGAACCACACTAAACGTACAAAATGCAACAGAAATCAGGACAATGCTTACCTTCATCAACGGTATTTAATGTTAGTGAGATTTTGCAGTCACTTTCAAGCTGGCTAAACTTGGGACAAGGAATAGGAATGCTGCTTTCTATTGCCAGTCTGTACTCCTTCCCGTTTTCTGATATATCATATGTTTCTGGATGTATCTGGTGTGGAAAAAATTGTACTTAAAATGCAAGCTTTGTGAGTAGACTAATACACTGGGGCTATTTAAACGAAGGGTAGACATAGCGCTCAGAGATACGGCTTAGTGATGGGTTTGTGGGCTGATGGTTGGACTCGATGATCTGAAAAGTCCCTGCCAACCTAGGGAATTCTATGATCTTATGAATGGCACGGTGCACAGCCTGCTCCACTTCATCAGGCTAACCAAGATGGTATGAAAAGCAGCGGCCTACTGGGGAGAAGACGGGGATGCAGCAGCAAGTGTCTTCAAGAGGTGGAAATAAGTGGCAAAGACAAGGAAAAGACGAGAGTAAAAGCTAGATAGAAAGGAAAGGAATTAGCAAACCACATTAACACCACAAAAAAAAAAAAAATTATTCTCTGGGTAACTTCTGGAATATAAATAGAAGCAGTTTGGTGTATTTTCCAGGGAAAAGGAGGGAGAAGCTACCTACAGGCAACAATGTCCCAAAAGAATTCGTAATCAGCATATTGCCCCAGGGATTCCTCTTCCTAAGCTTACAACACAGCTCACTATGACACATAATCAAAAATGCAACCAGACATCAGTAACAGATACCTTAAACTTCAACTCTTCTGCTTTTCGACAAATTTAAGTCACTACAGCCAACAATATGCTCTTTTAAATCTCAATTAATGTGTTTGGAGTGTCTTTTAGTCAGAGGACTGACTGTGGTGGCAATACTCAGAAAGAATCCTACTGCAATAAAGTAAAACATTATTTTCTTTCAAAATTACCTTAATGCCAGCAAAAAATTCCTTGCTCTCAACAGAAGCACTTTGTATATCTGGCTTCTCCAGGAAAAAAGCAGAACTGCTACAGTAGACCTGTAGGGCAAAACCAGTATAAGAGAACACATTTTTGGTATGAAGTGGTCACGTGAAGACAAACCCCAGCCATCATGGGTCAGTTTGATGGATTCATCAGGCCCAGTCTCATGTTTGCACCAGAAAGTTACCAGTTGCCACTGGCGCTGCTGCAGAAAAATACAGAAAACAGGCTGAGCATCCTAAGACCTGTTCCTGGCATATTCCACCAGCAGGGCAGAGACTTCTAGAACTAACGGCTGCATACAAACCATCATGTTTAACAAGCACCTAAGTCTCCACAGATTTAACAAATCCCTTCTAGAGCATTTCCGCACCTCACAGCATCTTGTGAAACATACATGTTATTTGCTTCTTTTTATCCATTTCACCTTGTTTGCCTTCTAACTCTGTTGAGTGCCCATAAAATCTTAGATTATGCAAAGCAATCACCCTCTCCTCTTCCTTTTTCGAGCTGAAGAATTTATTGTCATTTCCCTCCACTGAACCCGTTCCATGCTACCAGACACTGTGGCTTTGCCTTGGTTTGGTATTTTTTGTTTATTTTGCTGTATCCCTTTTGAGACACGCTGACTGCACACGCAGCAGTTGAGATCCTGAGAAAACCAAGGATTCAGAGGAGCAGCGGGTGGTCTATGACCATGACTTTCCTTTTGACTGTCACTGAGCTAACACTGCCAGGCAACTATTCACCCAGTCCCCAAGGGAATTTTGAGGATTAGCAACTGGTGTTGTTGCCCATAAACCATCCAAGCAGCCTGGCTTTGGCTTGAACACACATCCACAAGCACACCAACCAGGTGCATTTTTCTTTATTATTTTGGCCAGGGAAAAATAACCTGCATTTCGTTATATACAAGTAAAAAGCTTATTGATTTTCCAGCTCTTAAGCTTCTCAAAGTTCCCACTAGAGCCTAGATCTTGATTCCGCTCCCACGGAAGGAAGTGGAGGTGTTCCCATTCCTCTTGATAGCAGAGATTAAACCATTTAAATTCAATCCTGGAGACAAAACCAACAAGCAGCAGAGCTCATTATTGATTCAGAGGACAGAAATCTGTCTAATGAATCAACAACACAGCTTCTCACAATCTCTGGCTCTCATAACCTCTCACTTAGATGCAATGGCATCCAAAAATCTTCTTAATTTATGGTATCAAACAGAATCACAGTAAAGTGAAAAAGCAGCGATTTGCATAAGTATTTAACTCCGGGAGGACGCTATCTGCACTGAGGCAGTCTAAAAACCTTAGCAGTAGTGACAGTTACTGATATGTTCTGTGGTGTTTCCACATTGGTATGGGCACTGTTGGTGTAAACAACAACTAGAGGCAGTGTGCTTCTGCCAAGAAAAATCACAGAGTTAGGTGCTGGAATGCTGACTCCAGCAACTGTTAGCACCTACTGAGCATTTACAAATCCATATGCCTTTAGATAAAATGGTTTTGAACAAGAAATAACATATTTTAAAAGAAAAAAAGAGTGTTATAATTATTTTTAACATACTCTGTCTCCAAGTCTGACGTTTATCCCATCTAGTTCTAGAAGTGAGAAGGCATGAACTGCTGTTTCACGTTTCAGTTCCTCTTTGGTACCTTCAGGAGAAAGCCTTGACCAGGTTACAATGAATCCCACCGAGCTGTTTGCAAAAGGAAAGCCAAAGGTACACCTTAGGTAAACGCTGCCTTTGATCAACCGTGCTACAACTTCGGGAACAGCTGGCAGCGGAGGTGACACAGATGGAGGTGACAGAGGAGCCAGGTTACCTGGTCAAACAGAAGTGTGGGTTGTGCTTTTTATTCTGTGCAAAAACCAGTATCCGATGAAATGAGATCGACATAGATTTTGCCCATTAATACACTAATAATATTTATCTTTTTCATATATGGAAACGTTACCTAATTGCTTAGAGAATCAGAGAAAATGTGTGTGATTTAATTAATTACTAAAACTCTCTAATTATGTTCTAGCCCACAGGAAGGTGCTGAAAGGGCAGGGGAAAAAAACCAAAAAAAGGGAACAAAACAGTTTTAATTATTTTACCAAACAAGAGAGAGCAACATGCAAAGGAATTTGCCTGACAAAAGAATATTTTCTCTACTTATGAAGAAAGAGAAAAAGAAAAAGAAAAAAAGCTCTATGTAACAGGGAACACAATAAGCAATGGTTTGATTTGTAGATTGACTCCTAAAGAATCAAGGTAATCTGTACACTAGCATTATTAAAATTACTTTTTAACATTTTGGTACTTATTTTGAACATTATGCTGAGAAACTGATTTTGTAATCCAAGGTCTGAAATTACTTGTCAATAACATGAATATTTTTATTCAAGACAAAATATGACTAGCTGTTAACATTATTAGGTCACAGATGCACAGAAAATCTTGAAAATCAAACCAAAATACTTACTGCTACAGGAGCCTCGAATCTCTGCTCCCTTGGGATCACAGGTCTGTGGCTTTGCATCTGAAACAACTACAAATTGTTCTTAAATTGTATTATCACAGACATACAGAGTGGGTAAAACCATGCTCTTAATTTATTGCCCTATGCTAAAAATACACCAAATATCACAAGACACTAATTGAAGTGTAGATTCGCAAAACAGAAGCGATCTTCTAATCTGATTCCTATATAACTATTGTCAGTGCAAAGCCTTTCACTGGAAATCACCAGCAGATTGGCTACACCTGGGAGGAAGGGTACAGAACATTCTACCACCTCTGCATCTCTTCCTGAGGAGGTACCCAGCCAATACTTATAGATAGTGAATACAAAGGAATTAAACCATTCCTTGGCATATATATTTTGTCTTCTCAAATCCTCATCTCAATGCTTATTTGTTAACTGTAACCCTGGACAGCCAAATGCAGTGCAGCCCTGCTTTGAAAAACATCATCCTTCCTACCTAAGAAAAAGGCTATTGTTTGCTATTTTTTATATTATTAAAAAAAAAAAAAAGTAGAACTTTGATTAAGCACAAAAATACCAGTGAATTTGTAAGAGAAGTAGAAGGAGATTAGTCAGTCCAGTCAAATAAAGTCAAAAGGGCAGCAGCAACACCAAAAGCCCTATTCGCCAAAAAGAGCAGATTTTGATGTTCCAAAGCAAAGTCCTGTAGTGCAGGAGTTCTTCATTGCTTCAGCCACTCACGTGCTGAAATGCGCCATTTCTGGCAGGTTTTTTTCTGTTAATAAACCCTTGGAGAGCGCCTTAAGAACTGGACCTAAAGGTATAATGATGGTCCCATAAAGCACCAGAAAACCCACCAGCAGTTTTGGTGTTAAGCTTTTGCAAACAGTCAGAAATAGAGAGTATGACTTAGTGCATTACAGCAAAATTCACTCTGACACCTAATTCTATGCATGTTCAGACTTGGGTATTTGCAGAGTATGACCGTCAGCGTAAATACTCTGAATTTTGACTTCTAAATGTGCTTTATATCCCCACCTCATTACCTGAAAATTTCGATTGCTGAGTTCCTGTGCTCTGAACAGTACCTGAGCGCTACATCTAAGTTAAAAAGGGGTGGTGTGAACCCACCTTTACCATGCATCCTAATTTTTCTACTGCATCAATACTAAAAGTAAGGATGGCAGGCAACTTCACATCACAGTTCCCCATCAACACATGCGCGTAGCTGAGTTAGACCACGCGTTTTCTCACCTTCTGCACAATACCCCATGCATCCTTGGGTGGGCTGCAGCAAGTAAACAAAGAAATCTCCGCAGTTCCTCACACTGACAGGGATTCGGAAAAGGCAGCAGTCTTTTGAAGTGCTGAAGAAAAACTGCCATGTCGCACAAGCCATTAACTGTTTGATCTCACCGGGGCGAGGCATAGATTCTGACTCCCTCAGAGACAACCAGACAGGGGCTTGAGTACCGCAGTGATTCATCTTCAGCGCCAGAGAACAACATCAGAGAATGGTTAATGCCGTATCAAACTGATGCTGTGCTTTAATGAGAGGTACATGTGTATTCAATTAATTTCCTGCGCGGGCTTTTAGCAAAGTTTAGACAGTGTAATTGAGGGCTTGCTTATTTTGCTCCTCAAGGTTGAATACAAATACAGAAAAAAGAGGCTTTAGTCCTTCTTTGCATCTAATGAATTTGCGTTTCCAAAGACAATCATTTAGAATCACAGAATTTCCTGCGTTGGAAGGTACTTTTCAGATCATCTAGTCCAACCGTCAACCTAACACTGACAAAAACCACCACTAAACCATATCTCTAAGCACTATGTCTGCCCATCTCTTAAATACCACCAGGGATGGTGACTCCACCATTTCCCTGGGCAGCCCATTCCAAGGCTTAATAACCCTTGTAGTGTAAAAAATTTTTCCAAATCTCCAATCTGAACCTCCCCTGGCACAACTTGAGGCCATTTCCTCTTGTCCCATCGCTTGTGACTTGGAAGAAGAGACCGATCCCCCCCAGGCTACACCCTCCTTTCAGGGAGTTGTAGAGAGCAAGAAGGTCTCCCCTTTTTTGGTGCCTGAACAACTTAACAAGAGCCATACCTGAGTGTTTTGACCAAAAAACCTATGAGCTGTGATTGCTATGGCTTAGTGAGTTACTCTACACCTGTTAACCTACAGTAGCCTGTGTAGAATGCTGTCAGAGCACAGAAAATACAGAGTAGAAGGTAAAATCACTGAATATCACCTAAAGGTGGTCAAGCGGACACATTTTATCCACCCTTTGCCGTGGACTGAAGGCTCAACCAACCTCCTGGATTTCAGCTAAGGGATGTGGCCAGCTGATACACAGTTACTGGTTTGCAGCCCTAGCCAAAAATGCAAGACACCTTTATCAGGGAGTGAGAAGTGTGCTGTGGAACAGTCTCCTTTCCTGCCCCACTACTGTGGCAACGTGAGGTCTTCACGTCAAGGAAGCTGCCACACAGGTCACGACTCAACAGTAACTAACGCCCGTCATGGTACCCAAAGCATAACACTGATTTACTTACACGAGAGTTTACCAGCAGAACACAGAAAAATGAGTCCTGAGAAAAGGAGACAAAGGAGGAATCTGGTTCGTGGTTTACCAGAATGAGTTCTGAAAGATCACCTCCCGTCTCTCATGTGCTTGTAGAAAGCTAACTGAAGTGAAACACCCAGAAGGACACAGCATGTTAAAGCCAGCTTTTGAAAAGTATTTACTTGTAAACTATAAATCTGAATTTGTGAGACTTTGAGAACTTCTTCTTCATACATTGCCTCAAGTATCCCTTTCCTTGACCCAGTAGCTACACAAGGTCTCAGACCACCTTGTCTTGAAACCTCTTGGTCTAAAGGCTACTGCAAACTCATTGAGCAATTTTTTGTCTCAAAAGTACACTTTCCTTTCTTCATCTAGAATATCTGAGCCCACCATCAATCCATGGGACAGACAGAATTAATGTGAAGTAGACAGAAATGGAATGGATTATTTAACAGATTGTGAATCTTTGGCAAGGATGAAATATAACTATAACAAAAGTTCTGTTAAAGGGAAAGAAAGGAGGAATCTTCCCAAAGAAGACTTTCATTTTGGTTTGGTTTTCACGTTTTGACTTTAAGATTCCAAAATAAATGTCTTGCTTTTGTCAACAGATGCAAAGAAGCCGATGTCAATGCATAAGTTTCATTTGCTGAATAAGTTTTCAGTCAATCTCTTTCCAACTGTAATTATCTGGACTCCTCTTTATCAGGATGGTAGCGTATTTTTACCAAATATTTACTGAGCACTGAGAAATTTGGTCAGAATTCTAAGACATTCCTAGATGATCTGAGCAGCTATTTTGCTGGTCTAACCTCTGTTCTGAAAACCACTTCATTCTCCTCCCTGGTTTATCATGCTGGTTCTTTGCATAGAAGTATCCCTTCTGAGAAAATACAACTAGTCAGTTAATTTGTTTGTATTAAATCTAACTGAAGGGAAGTCCTCAGAAATGATACTTCTTTTGCTAGAGGGACAGGATGACCCCCCTCAACCTGCTGGTCACACTCTTCTTGATGCACCCCAGGATCCAATGGCACATTGCTGGGTCATGGTCATCGTGTTCTCCACCAGGACTCCCAGGTCTTTTTCCTCAGAGCTGCTCTCCAGAGCAGCTGGAGAGTTAACACATGTTGTCCAGTTAACACATTTTAAATACTCAAATATGTAGAGAGAATAGGTACTCTCTATTCCTCCATGTCAGTCTCCATAACCATACTCTGGTTTTATACCTGTCCCACTGAAAAGTTCTTAAGAAAAAAATACATATTTCTAATAATCCAATGAGTTGTAACAATACCTCCACGCACTTGGTCGGCATCTCAGCAGGTTTATCGAAAACCATAAAGCGATACCATCCTGGTGTTAGGGAATGGTCACATATTAAATCCTGTATAGCTGATTGCTGGAGGTGGGACGAATCGAAATCAACACTTCTGTAAGGGCTTTGCAGGACCCGATGTCCACCAGGAGAGCATTCAAGAACTGTGGAGCAAGAGTGGTTTGAGTATCAAGATGGAACGTGCCAACTGGTAAGTTAGAGAATGCATTAACTATTTTTAATATGGATATATTGCAATATGATGTGAAGTTAGTTTTACTGAAAAACATATTAAGTCTTAGTAACAACAAGCATTAGCTATCTTAGCTCTCTAAAACTGAATAGAATTCATCATGTGGTAACCTTCCTTTCTTTAAGTGGACAATAAATGCAAATTAATAACCACATTAGGCATTTACCCTGGATGTATGTTCATACTTCCTCTCTGGATTTTGACTTTCTAGTTTCACAGATGTTTATGAAACCAAAAAGCCTGAATAAAAAGGGGGTGTCAGATACATGAGAGGGTCAAAATCTCACTTTAAGAGGAGTAAAGATTATCCAAAGTTTTTTTCTGTAAATAGGCTACCACTTTATAGGGTTCCTATGCATGAAATGAAGAATTCTCTCGAGTAGATGAAAGGTAGTTGCACACAGTTTGCACACGCACATGCAGACCATAGCAGAAACGTGTATGGAAATGGGTAGATACCCAGTTACACAAGTTAAGTCAATTTGCATGGCTGGCATGCTAAATTTTAACAAAGTAAACACGGCTGCCAAACATATTGTTGGACATCTAAGTGGCCTTCTGGCCTCAAAAAAAAACCAAAAAAAACCCCAAAAAAATCTCAAAATTGCTGGTAGGCAAAATTAAGGTTTAGAATCTGAAGACATCTTTACGACACCATTTATTTTATTTTATTTTTTTAAACGCAGATGCATTCAGAAATAAAGCAGAGTGCCAGAATTTCTGAGTCTGACCTGGCAACTGAGTTGACTCCTGTCAAAGACAGTGACAATGAAAGTTCTGACTAATGGCATATTTGCATACAACATGCTGAGCGGCTGTTCTTGCTCAGGAATGTGCCTGGGAAGAGAAAGTAGCCGAAAATAAGAGAATATTTATAAATAGTTAAAATTTAAAATATACCTATGTATTTACCTCGCTTTTAAAAATGGATACCAACTGATGCTGCCTGTGAATGGATTTTCAGGTTATACTGAATGACACAGTTAATCTGAATTCTTGCTTCTACTATGCTATTAATGAATTTAAAAATGCAGCTGCAAGTAAAGCTCTATGATCTTACATTTTCAATGTTTTTGAATATTAATACTCTTATCTTCAGTTTTATCTCCCAGGCTTTTCTGTATTTGTCCCATACTTTGCATCATGTATTTACATCACATTACAAAGATATTTTGGTTCAAATAATGCAATAAAGCACTATCACCTTTCACATTTTTCATGCCATTGCTCAGACAACCACAATTATAGAACAGTTTCAAAACCAGGTAATTCCCCTCCTTTAAACGGAGAAGATGCCCCAGTGAGGGAACAGACTTCATCCCTTTCAAGCACAGTTTGAGAATCCTCTAGCCTTTCAAAGAGATTTAATCTGATATGGCTTTAGGCTACCCGGGCAGGTAACAATAGCTTTATCTTCTGTCCTTTAAGGGCACTTTAAGTCACTGTGATTGACTGTGCCACCACCGAGCTTCTGAGTTACTCCTAGTAGCCCCTAGGCAATTCGTGTCCATACAAGTTGACCTTATTGAGAATTTATCCGTCACTGGAATTTGAAGAAAAGCCCTTGAAGAATCACAGGTCAGTCATGTGTGTTATTGAAATGTTTTCCAAGCAAGCTACAGCACAAGCAGTTTATGAACCATGGGGAAAGTTTCTTCCTTTCTTTTTTTTTTTTTTTAAACTGGAATTCTCCCTTTCATGCAGCACCCTCATCAGATTTCTTTCCTGTAACTGAACCACTCCTGAAACAATTAATATCTGTTACCTTTTCCATTAATAAATCAAGCTAGGCATGAGACAAGTCTCTATTTTCTTTTCCTCCAGTTTAATTAGATCATCGTTTGATAGATCTTTAAAACAGCTGACTGTACTCACTTGTAATAGGGTTATAAATCCTACTAAAGATCAAATTATACGCTGCTTATTATTATGCACATCTCTTTAAAATGTCATCCAGCTCCTTGCGTATTCTTTCTTCCTTTTTAGAAGTATGATAATATTTCCACAGTTATTGCTTGGAAAGCTCATGTCCACAACACTGGTTGCCTTTTTTTCCTGCCTGCCTTCAGGATGAATACAGTGAGCTTTGCCTGGATCCATCCCAGACCTTCTCGGTCCTGCCAGATACTGAGAAACGTGACTGGAAAGAAATCAACTTCTGCAACGTGCTGGCGGATGAGCCTTTTGGGAGATACAGAAGAAATCTCTGCCAACACACTGGGGTTTGTACCACCACTGCCACCATCTGCACCAGGTAATAGCTACTCTGAGCACCACATAGTAACCAAAAGTCAAAGAGGTTCTTGAAATCAACACAGGTGCTCATTTTCCACAAAAAAAAAAAAAAAAAAAAAAAANAAAAAAAAAGAAAAAAAAAAAGAAAAAAAAAAGGTATTTAAGTGGCTTCCCATGACTGCCTCTGAGGTGCTCAGGTGGAGAACTGAGTTCCACAAAGGACGGGTTTTTCAATCCCCTGTTCCCATCTCTGTTCCAATCCATGTGCAAAGAGGGGCTGATAGTTTTCCACCCATCCCTAACAGTTTCCAGCACTGTGGGGCAGTCGGGGACTGAGGACTGCTGGGTGCCAGAAAAAGGAGCCACTTGCGGCACACAGGCAAGGCAAGGGCAGAGGGACAGGACTGACAACTCAATTCCTCGGGTACCGAGAGCTCAGCAATTTTTATCTCCTGCTGTCCAAAGGCCAGGGTCTGGCAAATGAGGAGAGACACACAAACAGTGCCATTAGGAAGTGCCCACTCGGAGCTTGAAAGTGCTTTTTTATTGCATCTGCTGACCGCAAAGGATGGGGCATACCAACATCCCAAGGCAGAAATTAGAGCTGGGACTGTGTTCAACAAAAGCACTCGCATCCATTCGTGGGTTTCAGCTCCTTCAAAACACTCAAAATAGAAAGAAGTCCACTTTTTGGAAGAAGTTATCCTGAAGTAATTAATTAGGGTAACAATTTTAAAGCAAAATACGAAAATGACCGTAACTGTTCACCTAAAAGAGCCATACAAAAGGACACGATCACCAATGCTGTAGCAACGACCATCGCAATGAAACTGGAATATAAATGTTCATAATATGTGTAGACACAGAACAGTGAAGAACACAGAATCAACGGGCAAACACTAATATATCTTTATATTTATATATTTATACTGTGAATGGGTGTTAAAACACTTTTCAACCACTCGTGTCCACACCCTGGAGAGTGCTTTGGAACGGAAGTAAATGTAAAATGCACACTTATAGAGTATTTGCCGTTAGTTCTCAATATAATACACTATCTACTCTTTATGCGGATTTTGTTGCAAATTTGAAATAATACGGTATGATTTTCGCACGGGGTTTGCAAATCACTTTGCACAGGTCCCAGGTAGGGGGGCACCAACGCCCCCCCCCCCCCCCCCCCGCCGNCCCCCCCCAAACGTGTGCTCCAGCAGACGGGGGAGAGAGCAAGTGATTTAACATCCCTCCTCTATGGTTGTCACTTGGCAGGTTTTCCCCGCAGGCGCGCCGTGACTGTGACAACTCCTATTTTTTGTCGCTTCGTGAAGCCTCTTGCCGCGAAACTCGTAGCGGCGGGGCTGGTACACAAGCGATGAACGGACCAGACCCGAGCCGTTCCCTGGGACGGGACAAGGCGAGCGCTCCCTGCCTGGGAGCTACCTCCAAACCCGCCGGGGGCTGAGGGCAAGCGATGCCCTTCGGCTCCCGGAGTGGTCGCCCGCCCCCGCTTCCCGCCCGTCCCGGTCANAAGAAATGAAACCTTCAGTGATTCCTGTCGGGGGCGGGAGGGAGGGGGTTATGAGGATGGTTTTTCTGAATTCTACCCAGACCCAAAGCTGGTCGGGGTCACTAGGAAGCCCTTGAGATTTAGAAGCCCAAAGGTTGAGCATCCTCTCACGGAGAAGCTCTTGCATGATAGGATTCCTTGGGCTGCCCGGCTTTGTTTGAGTTAAGATCTCCTTCCCCCATGGAGACCTTCCATGATAAGGCACCCTGGGAAGAAAATGTAAAATACCCGGAGGGTGCTGAGGTTGGGCACTCGGTCCTCACCATCCTTACAGCCCTGTTCAGGTGGTGAGACACTGGAAGAGGTTGCCCAGAGAAGCTGTGGCTGCCCCATCCCTGGAGGGGTTCAAGGCCAGGCTGGATGGAGCTTGGAGCAACCTGGTCTGGTGGGAGATGACCCTGCCCAGGGCAGGGGGTGGAACTCGATGGCTCGAAGGTCCCTTCCAACCTGAACCATTCTGTGATTCGTGACATGACAAAAGGAAAGAAAGAGGTATTTTACAAACCAGGTTACAAACCAAGGACCTCGAAAGAGAGACGTGAGAAGCTTTGACAAAATTTAAACATTGATCTACTTCTTTGACCCTTGCTAATCATGATGGAGTGGTATTTACAGGAGGATTAACACCTTTCAGCATGGATCTTGCAGGAGATTGAAAGAGGTGGCAGTAACGGCTGCTGGGGGAAAGATACCTTTGATCTTTTCTGCGCTGGTTTTCCTCTGCCAGCTCCCTCTGCTACTATCAGCCTTGTAGCCTCTTACAGCGACAGCAGAGCAAGAGCACATCGGGGTTAAAAGAGCTGACGACTTGCCAAAAGCAGTACTGGGCCCTCAGGGTGGCTACAGTGGTGCCGGTGACAGTGAATTCATGAAAAAATGGAAGCAATTCTAAGGCAGCCTCATGCTTATGGTAGGAGTAAGGTCATTCCAGGAGGCTGCAATTTCAGGAAGTTTTAATTGAGTAAATCACAAGCCGCATAAGATCGGCTTGCCCTTCTGAAAACAGCTCTTTTACACCTACCATGGAATATGAAGTCAAATTACGATTTCGGATGTGCATATTCCTAAGCAGCAGGATGTTTGGGACTGTCAAATGGAGGAAGAATTTCAGCTGCTATAAATGATTACGTAGTCCAAGTCATTCTTGTTGTAAACACTTTAAAGTTGGACTAAAAACACAACACAGGGAGCATCGGTATCAGTGCTCGAGGATGTTTAGACTCTGCAGCACAGAGCAGCGTTTCGCAGAGTGGATTTTACGGATAACAGCGAAGGAAGAGAGATGCAAATGGGGTTTTGAAGATGATTCCAAGGCTAACTTCCAGTTTAGGAATCTCAGTCTGTTCAGTAAACCATTTAAATACGAATTTAAATTAAGGTGGACTCCAAGTTTCATCTATGAATTAACAGAGTAGAAGTGCTTTTGCTGACTCAGGACTGACTTATTAAGGAGGGAAGAGCATGGTGATAAATCGAGTGAAAACCAGATGTGTTGGATGACAAGGAGCAGGGACTCGGGCAACGCTGCAAATAGGGTCCCTGCAGAAGTTTAAAAATTCAGATAAAAAGGAAGGTGCCTCTGCTGATGCTAAGTGCTTGGTGCTGCAACTGGATTGGACTGGTTTTACGGTTATCTCTGTAAGTTCATGACTGTGCAGCTCTGGCATGTGTGTGTGAGTAACAAGAATCTGAGAAAAATCATGAAAAAGAAATGTAATGTAGCCCATAAATGTAGCTGACGTAGCAACTTCTTACTGCATCTGTCACTTCTATTGCCAACGTGCCAGTGTCATCGCTGTAACAGTGCGCCTTAGATCATGAACTTAAGTATATATGAACTAACCCCTCTTTTGTAGAATTTAACAAGATGATGTTATCTCAAACTGCATCTGGGGGAGCAGTGCAGACAAATGTATAGCCGGCTGATTACAGATAAAGGAGTAATAGCTTTAAGCATTATAGGTAAGTAAGTCAGGAGGAGCCGGCAGCAGGTTTTGCCAGAATGTGTACATTCATGTGCAGAGCTGTTCAGGTGTGAACTGGAAATGAGAAATTGCCTGAATTTTAGAAGTACTGGGCTCCAGACAAAGCCGTGAATGTTTTTTTGGTAGTTGTATCCAAGGCCTAAACTCAAAGGTAAATAAAGGGATCCCCTATAACAAAGGCAGGGCTTATGGTCGGCTACTTGGAATAACAAGTAATTAGTGTGAATGCTGGTGCGCCAGGGAGGGGAAGCAGAGATTGAGGGCTGGGGGCAGCAGCAGGGTGGGTGGATGCTGTCCTGAACAATGACTCTCCAGATCCCACACTTAAGGCTTCTTAGTGATATTTTGTAAATAAAGGTAAACAATTAGAGAAGAATCTGGTCACATTTAAGCTAAAATTGCCCACTATATCTGATTTATTGCAAGCTTTTCTTTCAAACTATCTAGCTAGGAGAGTGGGAGTCTTAAATGAATCCCCTGTGCTGTACCATTAAGCCTGTCTGTATTGTAAGCAAGGTAAGTTTGAATAAGCCCTTTAAACCTGTGTTGCTGTATTTGTTATCTGTGCAGAGGCAAAACGTGGATGACAACTCCAAATAAAGCTGTGAGCAGAACTTGGAAGCTGGGAGAGGGTTCCCTGCAAAGCTTCAAAGGGTTACGCCAAGCGCTGAATGTTTGGAAAGAGTTGCCTTCAGCAGATAACAGCCCTCCTGTAAGGAGCAGATGGCTGAGAGACAGCCCTGGGCAGATCCAAAAGCATCAGAGAGGGATAAGTTCTCTGGCACCTGCCCTTTCTGTTTGTATAAATAATTTCTTTTCAGTTATGCCAGTTCATTTATGGGAATGGTAAGCGAACATGTCCTTTCTGAAACAGTAAATTGTTAACATTCTTTGTCTAATCTAATCAATTCTGTCCTTAAAGTACAATTCCAATCTTCCCTTCAAATTGAGGGTTGTGTGCCTTTTAACTTAGCCAAGGTTCATTTGATTTAAAAACATGGTTTAACAGCTCTGAAACTAAGGTCCCAAAACATCACTAAGGCAGAAGGAAGACACACCAAGACACACGGCCAGTTCCAGTTCAGAACAAGGAGTCTGATTCTAGCCCCCATCCCTATCTTTGACACCAAATAAATAATAATAAAAAAAAAGAGATTCAGTAATGCTCATATGCATTTGTTTATTTTGGTTATTCTGTGGCTAACGTTACAGCATCACAAGAGGTTTATGTTTACTCATGTTTATTCTGTCGGCGGCTTTTTTTCTGAAAACTGCGTGGCTTTTGAGTGGCCTTAGTTTTCCAAAATGCTTTTACAATTTGTAGAGGGTATTTTTTAAACTGCCATGTAAGTGTACTCAGCGTTGACAGGCTGTTTAACTTTCAGAAGTAATGACATCTTTAGTATGTTTTGCCTCCTCATTCTCTTTCATATTTGACCTCTTGTATATACTGTGTTTGACTAATGTAGTAAAGGGCTTCGCTATAAAAAATCTGGTGTAATTTGGCTTGGATAAGCACTGTGAGGTTTAATACAAAAACATAGAAAATCTATCTCCAGGGGTTATTAAGAGCCAAATGAAATCAGTAGCAGACTTTCCATTAACTTAAATTGTCTTTGGATCAGCCCCTTACTCTTTTGTGGTTCTCAAGTATTTTTATATTCTTTAGTACATAACGGCTTGAAACTGAACTCAAAACTCTATCAGCTCTATTCACTCAGAACGTTCCAGAATATTATGAAGTCTGGGAAGTCCCTTGACTGGTGGAATAAGAGTGGAATAATCTTTTTTATAAAGATACCAGAAAAACCTGTATGAAGCAAAGCCAAATCATAGTGTTATACTACAGCAATGCCTGAGTGTAAGTTGGGGAAGAAATGTTAAAAAGAATGGAAAATGTTGGGTGCTATAGCGCCAGTTACACTGGTGGGGCCCAGCTGAACTATGTGACTTTGTGCTTCTAAAAGCGAGGCACAGTATTTATATGATTTTAATACAGTTCCTGTAGTTAGGGAGAGAAGGCCTTGCATTTAAGAGGGATTTCTTTCAGTCCTACCCGTGTGGTTTTAGTGTTTCATTGCAAGATCTATTGTCGCAAATTCAAAATACAGTCCACAAATACATAATCGAAAACAAGAGCAAATGCAAAACACTGACTAATAAAACTTCCCGTATCTTCAACAGCCCTCTAACTCCTGTTAAAAATCTGGCTTGTGACCTGTTATGAAATGTGATGGAGATTAATGCTCATGAGTCCCTTGTGAAACTGTAAAATATCACCGTTTAAAGCTTCATGTACAGGTCGACAGAAAACATTTATCTCAGACATATCGACTGTGTCCCACCAGGACTATTCCAAGCAGATGCCCAGCGCATTCAGATGAATAATTATCCTGGTCAATGTTGTTCTTTAACTGCCAGAAAGCAAATGTGATCTGTTTAGTTCCTAAACAGTAACCTAAAGTGATTATTGCTTAGAAGTGAAGATATTTAAAAGTAAAAGTGATCAGTACAATGAGATGTTTCTTTTCTTTCATCCCACTGTGTTTAGACTGGTCTAAGATTGCATGTATTACAAAGGAAAACACTGTTTAAAATCTGTTATTTTTTGTCTTTATAGATAATATAGACTTTACAGACTTGTTCATAGGACAAGGGACTTTCAATCAAGAAGACAGATAATGTAAGGGAGGCAAAAAGATGTTTATTTGCCATGTGTATAATGACAGTCTTAGAATTAAAACCATGTTTTTGAGCAAGAGATATCCTCTGTAACATTTTTATTCCCCCCTCACTCCTTGATAAACATTTTGGCTTCTCTTTTCAGAGTACCCTTGCATATATAAAAGCCAGTTCATCTGTACTTTGAGGATGAAAGGTCATTTTAAACTCCCCGAGCCATTAGCAGCAGGTTTTCTGAAGCTGAAACGTTCAGTCTCTAAGCCCTCTGCAAAGGCAGTATCATCAGTTAGACCTTATTTCACATCTTCCCTCTTTGATGATACAGATTTAATCTGGAGATACTGCATTTGCTGATTTGTGAAAGGAGAAATTCCCCCTCTATGGATCTGTGACTCTTCGTGATGTGCTTACCTCTCTGTTTCCAGACTTGCTGCTACTCTAAGAGCAGGCGTCCCGCTGTTCGGCTGGAGCCTTCGCATTGTGTATCTGAAGATAATCCCTGGACCACCAGCATCTTTTTGGCATCTGTGAACATAAAGGTTATGACAGTTGTCCCTTCTGAGTGTAATCTTTGGTTTTACAAGAATTCTGCTAAAAGATTTTTCAAGCTGTGATTATCTCTTCCTGCTTTGTGTGGCATTGCTAAATGGGGAAAAAAATAGTGGAAGTTTTACAAGCAATTCATTCTGCAGTTTTAAGACCTTCAATTTGCAACTAAATTATGTACTTAGCTTTACACACTTGACTTCTTTGGACTATTTAACAGCTTACACTGCAGCACATGTGTACGTGTTTGCAGGATCAAGATCCACATCCTCTCTGCACCATTAAAGGTTTTGCGATTGAACAATGGTTGGATTCCCCAAGGAGTTGTCTTTTATGTATAAATGGAGAACATCCATGGCTCCCATCTGGGCTTTCTCATCATGTTTGAGTGATCTAATCTTCTTAGTGTGTATGTATGTACTCGTGCACTTAAATATGTAGGCATGGTAATGACCAGAATAAGCTTGGTGAGGGAAAAAAGCAAGCAGAGAAGGAATTGCCAAATATTCATGTCAGGGCTTAACCTCAGCCAGCAACAAGGACCACGGAGCCTCATGCTCACCTCCCATTACCAGGGGAGGAAAAGGGAAATAAAAAACTTGTGGATTGATATAAAGACAGTTTAATAGAACAATAATGGAAAAGGAAAGTAACAATAATAATAGTAAGAGTAAACGAGTACACAAGACAGAAATCAGTCTCACCACCCGGTGAATTGATTGCCCTGCCCAGCCCAACCTGAGCAGAGGTCATGGATTCCCCCCCCTCCCTGGCCAACCCCCATTTATATACTGAGCATGGCATCTAGGGTATGGAATATTCCATTGGCCATTCCATCTCTGTCCATGCTCCTTCTCAGCTTCTATGGGAAGCTTGAAAAAGTCCTGGGCTAGTATAAACATCCAGTTATTGGATGAAAGAGAGAAAAAAAGATTTTAAAGGGCTTTCTAGCTGAAGAAAAGTATATCCTAAACTTACAGGCTCATACACTTCTATGTCTGGTTTGACATACTCTTATTTATGAAGGAAGAATTTTAAAATTAACAACAAATTTTAAGAGAATTCAGGGTTTGGAGACTGCTTCTTCTTTTTGTAACTGATTATTCTTGTAGTGTCTTGGCTGAGCTACCCTGTGAATATACCACTGACTTTTCCATTACTTAAAAATACACTTCTGTCTATGTTAAAATTAATGGCAATTTTGGTATTACCTTTGATGAGAGCAAGAATAGATTTTTGCCTTTTGAAAAACGCTAGTACTAAACTACACCGTTATGAGTTTTTCACAAACGTTATGACAAGAATTTATCTCCTCAAACCCTGAGGTCATGGTCCCCTGGTTATTGCCTCTAAGTCATGGCCATGGTCCCCCCATGGTTATTGTCTCTTAAGTATTGTACCTATGAGGCAGCACCTCTACCAGATCTAAGAACAAAGCTCAAATCTTCTGATGAGTAGTACTGCATGCTAGAAGCAACTAGAAAACTAGAAAGAAAACTAGAAGTTTTCTATTGTCTCTGCTCAGTCAAAACTTCTCTCTCTGATTTTGACTTGTGCAGTAAAATAAAATATCTTTATTGAAACCTGTTTTGTAACTTTGCAGATAGCTATAGGCTTCTCTGTCTACGAAATCTTTTGGTTACATCCCTTATTTCAACTTTGGATACGCACATTTTAATTCCATTTGATCATCTTAAACATGCATCTGTTGACATGTTCATTAGTAATGAATGCATGTTCACATGTGCATTTCTGTTTGAAAAGGAGCTTCATTAACTGTTGCTGTATGTGATTCATGAGGAAACACATAATATGCAGTGACTCCTTTGTTAGAACTGTTATTGCTTTTCATATCCAGAAATGTACGGAAGGGGAAAAATCAGACCCCAGGACATCACGGTGGGCTCCTCCTTCATATCTGCTGTGGGCAGGATGGCAGTGGGCTCAGGATCCTATTGGTTAAAAAAGGCAGATGAAATATTTTGAGAGAATGACATAAAATTCCAGTGAGGTACAGATAACTGCGCTGTATTCATTCAAAGGGTCCTCAAAATACCAACATGGACAGGTCTGCAATTATGCTGTAATTAGTTCCCCAACTGTGCCCTATTTTCAGCTCCTTCCTTTTCCTACCAGGAGGTCTGCGAATGCATGGCACAGGAAAAATCTAGTCCAAATTAGAGCAGGCTGGCAAAACTTCCAACAAAAGTTTGTCCTGATGAAAAACACCTTCATCCCTGTGAGATTTCAGTGAAGCAATAGTCTGGTTCTTTCGCCTGGTGGGCTGTTTAGGGGACCAGGTTTCCTAAGTCTGTGGTCCCCAACAGCTTCACCATGACTTCTTCTGAGGCTGAGAATCTCAGACAATACAACAGGGAAGCTAGAAGTAAGGAAGACTTTTAGATAAGTGTGGTGAGTTGACCTCAACTGGTAGCTAAGTCCCCACCCAGTTGCTCACTCCATCCTCCCCCAGCAGGATGGGGGAGAGAATCAGAAGAGCAAAAGTGAGAACACTCGTGGGTTGAGATGAAAACAGTTTAATTAGCAAAGGGGAAAAAAAAGGGGGAAAAGCAAGTGATGCAAAAGCAATCACTCACCACCAGCTGGGCTGCTATGGAGAGAATGGACTCCATCCCAACAAGCACCTGTACAATAAGATTTTTAATTAGTGTTTGCCCTTGCGTTGCATAATAAATAAAAAAAACCCTCTGTGAGCTGTAACTGTTTTAGGGGAGACACGTTTGTTCTGTACGAGCACCCTAAGTCCCCTAGGAAAATACTAGGCTTTTACATCTGAAGACTTTTACCAGTTTGCCGGGTTTTCACTTGGAAGCAGTGATTGCTCCCAAACAATAAAGTCTTCATGTTTG
>VXBJ01000889.1:130890-175868 GCA_013400055.1 Nycticryphes semicollaris | reverse complement strand
TGCCTTTATTTGATGTGGACCTGAATAATTTGGTTGTGTAGAAAGGGAGGGGAATGGGGCCTGAGAGTTGTTTCTGCAGGAGAAGTCAACATGAGGCTTGTGTATCATTGAAGTTACAGATGGATGGTTTAACACCACTTAAATGATGCATTAGCTTTGTCCCGACTCTCACGCTGTGTGGACTGTGGGCCAGGCTCTTAAAATTTTGAATCTCTAGATAAATATAAGTACCCAGATGTGTACTGGTTGTTAGACAGCTTTTGGGGATGATAGCTTCTTATTTATTTTGGTATGTCTTAAACATCTGCTACCCTGTGTCTTTCAGAATTAGGATGTTAAGAATATTGTATTCTTAGCTTAAATCAGGATCAATCCCACTTGAAATGTGCTGACGGCAGTGGTGGCTGTCTAACTGGTAGTTAATTGTCCTGTAGGGTCAGTTCTTCAGTGTTCTTTTAGTTTCCTGAATTAGGGGTTATTGCATTGTTTTTAGGTATGTACTAATAACATCTCCTATTAGGAACCGATCCACAGATATTTTTTTTTAAAGATTGTTTCATTAAAGCTATGAGGTTAATAAATGTGTCACAATACAGCCTGCAGGTGAAAACCTGTGTATGAGCCACAGACGCATTGCCAATTGCCCAGGTGAGCAGCCAACAACTTGGGAAGAGCTGGTGGGTGGTGAAGTTAGTTTGCTTCCTCACACACCAGCTTGGCTTTTCCTTCTCCATATAATTATATATGAGAACACATTAGACAAGCAATCAGGCTCAGGAGAACTCCTCTTAATTATTACCTGAATAAAGTGCATTGACATTAAATAACTATCATGAAGAAGTAAGTCATTGTCTCCCACAGGGAAGATGTTCCTTTATCTTGTCTTGGAGATTGATAATTTCAGAGCCCACAGACATCTCATCTTCTTTTCCATGTTTTTCCATTTACATATGCTAATGGCTATTCTCTCTGTAGATGGTACCTGTTTCCTAAAGCCATTGTTACAGAAAATTAAATTTCTCAGAATTGATTGATGACACAGTTAAAAATTTAACTTAATTAAAAAGTAGAATTAGTAGCATGTGAGCTAACCTTGACAGAAAAAATGCAGCATGAGGAGCAGACTTAAAGAAGTGCTATCACAAAAACAAGGTAATATAATACATAGAATTCCGTGTATTATGATGCCTCCAATCCCATACTGGATGAACAGAACAGCCATTTTATCACTGTAAACACTATCAGAGTTATTTTCCTCAAGGAAAAGAAAATTATTTCTTGATTCTCATGAGTGGAAACATAACTGTCTACCTCAAGTTTTATAAGAGTATTTTAAGCCCTCTTGTGTACTAGTCATAGGTGCCGGTACAGTTCATCTTGTTGAACGAGGAGAAAAGAAACATATCACGCAGAAATGCCTCCTTCACTGCTGTGTAACTTAATGTCACATCTATTATCACTAGAAAGGGCCATGCACTAGGGTTTCACCTTCTCACGTACACACCAAAGAAGTGGGGAAAGAGGAAAGGAGCACCTCACTTGCGCGAGGAACTGCTGAATCTTCTACTGAAACTCGTATTACACATATTTGACGTTCCAGAGTCCCAAGGAGGTGTTGGCATAGAGAAGAAACAGTGCTTACATGGCCCCACAACTCTTCTGTCTGTGATGATTTGCTGTCTACAGTTCATCTATTCAAATCTCTCCAGTTGCCCAGCTCTACAGTTG
Organism: Nycticryphes semicollaris; assembly: GCA_013400055.1. Lineage (NCBI taxonomy): Eukaryota > Metazoa > Chordata > Aves > Charadriiformes > Rostratulidae > Nycticryphes > Nycticryphes semicollaris. Next base: position 174,140 of record VXBJ01000889.1, on the reverse strand, counting down.
AGCAGAACAAGGGTTCAGTAGAAAATTCAGCAAATTTTCCTGGTTGGCTTTGCCCTGAGGGCCAACTCAGAGGCAAAACACAATCTGATTTTATCGATGTATGGAAGCTGAGATTGCATTTAAAAAAACCCAAACAAACAACTACCAAATCGCAAGACACTGGGAAGAACAGAGAATTCTTGGGAAGAAGTCAATAGCACTGTGTATGAGGCCTGTAATGTGGCTAGGAGGAAGAGAGGTTTTAACTTATGCCTAGGGCTTCTACCAAACTAACATTACGTCTACATGTAAATGGCATAAACACATCTGAATTAATCAGTCCTGAAATGGGATCTCCCAGCCAAGGTTCTTAACAGGTCAGTCTTCATCTTCCAAAAGATGATGTTTCTGGGTTTTAATACAATATACCACATCCGCCCTTTGACTACAAACGTAATAGGTACTTTATCAGTTCTGGGTGTTTGAAGAAATATGAAAACAATTTTAATGGGCATTAAATACGCAATGAAGCCGTTACTTCAGCTGGTGCTTCAACCAAATGCNCAATAAAGTCTTCATGTTTGCAAACAACCTGTTTGTCAGTCGTAACTGATCCTTCTCCTTGCATGTTTCCTAAAGAAGGGAAAAGTTAGGGAAAGCATCCTGTATTTTAGATTTAGATGTTGTATGCTATTTACTATTTTTCTGCTGCCTGAGTTTCCAACACCCCACCCCCNGGCTGTCTAACTGGTAGTTAATTGTCCTGTAGGGTCAGTTCTTCAGTGTTCTTTTAGTTTCCTGAATTAGGGGTTATTGCATTGTTTTTAGGTATGTACTAATAACATCTCCTATTAGGAACCGATCCACAGATATTTTTTTTTAAAGATTGTTTCATTAAAGCTATGAGGTTAATAAATGTGTCACAATACAGCCTGCAGGTGAAAACCTGTGTATGAGCCACAGACGCATTGCCAATTGCCCAGGTGAGCAGCCAACAACTTGGGAAGAGCTGGTGGGTGGTGAAGTTAGTTTGCTTCCTCACACACCAGCTTGGCTTTTCCTTCTCCATATAATTATATATGAGAACACATTAGACAAGCAATCAGGCTCAGGAGAACTCCTCTTAATTATTACCTGAATAAAGTGCATTGACATTAAATAACTATCATGAAGAAGTAAGTCATTGTCTCCCACAGGGAAGATGTTCCTTTATCTTGTCTTGGAGATTGATAATTTCAGAGCCCACAGACATCTCATCTTCTTTTCCATGTTTTTCCATTTACATATGCTAATGGCTATTCTCTCTGTAGATGGTACCTGTTTCCTAAAGCCATTGTTACAGAAAATTAAATTTCTCAGAATTGATTGATGACACAGTTAAAAATTTAACTTAATTAAAAAGTAGAATTAGTAGCATGTGAGCTAACCTTGACAGAAAAAATGCAGCATGAGGAGCAGACTTAAAGAAGTGCTATCACAAAAACAAGGTAATATAATACATAGAATTCCGTGTATTATGATGCCTCCAATCCCATACTGGATGAACAGAACAGCCATTTTATCACTGTAAACACTATCAGAGTTATTTTCCTCAAGGAAAAGAAAATTATTTCTTGATTCTCATGAGTGGAAACATAACTGTCTACCTCAAGTTTTATAAGAGTATTTTAAGCCCTCTTGTGTACTAGTCATAGGTGCCGGTACAGTTCATCTTGTTGAACGAGGAGAAAAGAAACATATCACGCAGAAATGCCTCCTTCACTGCTGTGTAACTTAATGTCACATCTATTATCACTAGAAAGGGCCATGCACTAGGGTTTCACCTTCTCACGTACACACCAAAGAAGTGGGGAAAGAGGAAAGGAGCACCTCACTTGCGCGAGGAACTGCTGAATCTTCTACTGAAACTCGTATTACACATATTTGACGTTCCAGAGTCCCAAGGAGGTGTTGGCATAGAGAAGAAACAGTGCTTACATGGCCCCACAACTCTTCTGTCTGTGATGATTTGCTGTCTACAGTTCATCTATTCAAATCTCTCCAGTTGCCCAGCTCTACAGTTGAGCAGAACAAGGGTTCAGTAGAAAATTCAGCAAATTTTCCTGGTTGGCTTTGCCCTGAGGGCCAACTCAGAGGCAAAACACAATCTGATTTTATCGATGTATGGAAGCTGAGATTGCATTTAAAAAAACCCAAACAAACAACTACCAAATCGCAAGACACTGGGAAGAACAGAGAATTCTTGGGAAGAAGTCAATAGCACTGTGTATGAGGCCTGTAATGTGGCTAGGAGGAAGAGAGGTTTTAACTTATGCCTAGGGCTTCTACCAAACTAACATTACGTCTACATGTAAATGGCATAAACACATCTGAATTAATCAGTCCTGAAATGGGATCTCCCAGCCAAGGTTCTTAACAGGTCAGTCTTCATCTTCCAAAAGATGATGTTTCTGGGTTTTAATACAATATACCACATCCGCCCTTTGACTACAAACGTAATAGGTACTTTATCAGTTCTGGGTGTTTGAAGAAATATGAAAACAATTTTAATGGGCATTAAATACGCAATGAAGCCGTTACTTCAGCTGGTGCTTCAACCAAATGCATTTGATTCCCGTTGGGTTATGACGTACTGATTTGTAGTATTTAGATGATGTAGATATTAGTGCTCACAGACTGGGCTCCTGTCTGTAGAACAGAGTTCCCTTACAGGGTCTAATTGATACAGGGGAAGTGTTGCTTAAATATTGCACTACCCGAACTAAAGATAAAACAATTCCTTTTTAGGTTGAAAACTCAGCAGTTGCCCTAGGGATTGCAGTCTTGGACTTTTTCTTCAGTGCTGCTCTATCCTGGCTCTTCAGGAGAAAAGTGAATTCCCAGATCTTAAGGTCATCTTCCACATCTTTAAATTAAAGATAACATTTCTAACATTTCTCCTCTGTGTCTAGGTCTGCAAGTGCATTGTGTATCTTGCTAAAAAGGTCTGCGCTTTAATTTCCTGCAGGAAGAAACTAGAGACAAAAAAGTAAACCCTCAGGAGCTGAGGTTTAGTGTGCTCTCTCACAAATGATGTAGAAAAACTACTAAATGGGACATTTGGAGGAGCCAAATTCCAACAGTACTTCTATAGAACCTGGTTTTTCTCAGCGGCTTTGTTCATGCAACCTGAGGCAATTAAAGCTCCAGCACTTCAATGCATGACAAATTTCCTTTGGTCTATAGTGCAGCAAGGACATATCTAAGAGTGTTTTCTGGTTGCTGTGGTTTTTTGCCTTGATGCAGCTGTTTGGGTTTCATTAATAAAGCAGTGTTCACTCAAGGTCTCTTTGCTGCTGTGATTTCCTTCGGAGTGAACCCAACAAAGCAAGGAATATAAAATTGGCCCTCTCTAGTCTGGATCTAATTTGAGAGTGAACGTTAGACTACAGGGACAGTTACAGGAGGAAGGAAACTCAGGGAGACCCCACTGAGTTACTGATGTTCCCAGATGTTGCGTGTCGACAGGTAAAATTTGTCTGAGGAACCTAAAGGCATTTTTTCTCTTGGTTATTCCTTTATCTTACTTACTAATATAGCAGCGGTTGCAGGAGGGACACTAAGGCACACTAGCTTTTAAAATAGCTTCTCACTGAGGTATTTTTGTATTGTTTTCTTCAAAAATTTTCAAAAATGAATGTCAAAAGGCCTAAGGTTTGGGAATGCAGGAGTTCAAGGGACGTTGTTCAAAGAGATTGAGCAAAAGCACTTGACAAAATGAGTTAAAGTGGTTAATCTACACCTTAAAATACCCTGTCCTAGGACAAAATACATATTGGAGGTGCATAAGACAGAGCTTTATGTCAGCATGCTAGTATGTGTATCAATGTTTATACTGGTTTAACGTCTGAATTCTGCCCCACACGTACCAATCGGATAAAAATCTTGATGTGGAACAACTAATTTCCCAGACACAAAACCTCAAAGTGGCCAAGAACTTGGTTACACCGGAGCAGGGCCACGGCTTTGGTAGCCACATTGAACAGTGTGTGAAAACTCTGTCTCTTTTCACCCTTCAGCAGTCTTTCCCCCTTCTGGTGGTGTTGCTACAATTAAAGTTGAGTGCTGTCACTAAAAAAAGTTTAATCCTTTTGCTGCAATGTAGTCATATGGTAAATTTTTATAGCTATAACTACTCCTGCTTTATTTGCTATCCCAGCAGGACATGGCTGAGATACAACAATATTGCACAGCAGGGCTGTCTCTTTTCACAAAACATTTCATTGAGGCTTTTCAGCTATCTCCTACTAATCAGATTTCTCACCGAGTTGCCCACCCACCCAAATCAAGTGTGGTCAGTGGACCTGGCAGGTTACCACGTTCCAAGCAGTTTAATGAATATCTACCCATTTAATTTTGCTAAAGAAGAACCAGCAGGGTGGCTTCATAGGGTGGGATTATTGCCTCTGCATCCTGTTGTGGGTTTAATTCCTGCTTCTGCAGTATGAGTGGGTAAATGTAATCCGAGAGAGAGTACATTTGATCTCGCTGCTCCTGGCAATGGAATCCCATTGAGCCACCTATTCCAAAACAATGTGTGGAGGTTTCTTAGAAACCTCAATATTGCCTGACATAAAGTAGCATATCTGACTGTGGAGCAGCAGCTGGCACATGTATATTCTTTTGCACCCTTCTGCACTGCCTAAAGCAGATATCACTAAACATAAAAGAATTGGAAGATGACATTAAAAATATTATTTGTAAAGCTGTCTTCAGTCCTCTTTTCTTGTTCCTAATGTTCTGCAGATTCATTCTTATTCTTCTTTCTCCAGCAGTACATGTGATGTAACTTTGAAACTTAAATGAATGCTATTCTTTGCAGAATTTTCCATGTAGAATTGTAATTTGTTTTATGACTGTTACATTAATTACTTCTTGGGCATATTATCAGACAGCTTTCTGGTTCAAAGGATTAAGAAATTAAATCAAAAGCAGATGAAAACCAAATAGCAGATAACTTGGATAGGTTCTGAAATATCCTTTATTTTGCTGTCTGGTTTATGCCTTACAGAGCACAAGGCAGCCCAGAATTCAGTCTTAGTTCTGTATAGAATTGCAATTTATTTTGATAGCTGTGTTCCAGCTTCATCATTAGCGCCTTAATTCTGCAATCGCTTATGAACAGAATTCCCATTTCAGTCTCTGAACATGCACTCAGATTGCAGGAGGGAAAAAATGGTCTGCATAAATACAATTACAAATACAGCTATAAGCAAGTGGGTTGCTAAAGGTGTTATACAAAAGAATACATTTAGCCACAGGTTTTTATCTGAACAAAAGTTCCTGTAATACAATAAGAAAGACCATAGAATCACAGAATGGTTTGGGTTGGAAGGGACTTTAAAGATCATGGAGTTCCAACCCCCTGCCCTGGGCAGGGACACCTCCCACCACAACAGGTTGCTCCAAGCCCCATCCAGCCTGGCCTTGAACCCCTCCAGGGATGGGGCAGCCACAGCTTCTCTGGGCAACCTCTTCCAGGGTCTCACCACCCTCACAGCAAAGAATTTCTTCCTGAGATCTCATCTAAATCTCCCCTCTTTCAATTTAAAACCATTTCCCCATGTCCTATTGCTCCATCCCCTGATCAAGAGTCCCTCCCCATCTCTCCCGTAGGGAATGGAAGGGGCTCTCAGGTCTCCCCGGAGCTTTCTTTTCTCCAGGCTGAGCAACCCCAACTCCCTCAGCCTGTCAGATATAGCTGTCTGGAAGCTCTCTAAAATGAAGTGAATCTGTAAGACAGAAAATGGAAACTTGGCCAGGTTTTGTGTTTGCTTGTTTCTTTCTTTCTTTTTTCCCCCAGCCTATATGGTTCATTTACATTTCTCTCTACTCTGCCTCTTATTGTGGGATTTGCAGGTTGTTACTCTGCGAGCACAGCTCACAGGCATTCCTTAACACATTGCCTCATGGAGACAAAGTTTGTTTTGTTTGTGGATAAATGATTATATTAAATTTTTCATCATGACTGTCCTGACACAGGGCCTTGGACTTTTCAGAATGGAAGAGTGACTTCAAAAAACAGAAGAAGGTGTTGACGACATACTATGGTAGAAACTTCAGAGCTGCAATAAACATTTACCTTTCAGCTGCCACGAGCAGCCCTGAAGCCCTGCTGCAAGAATCACTGGAGGTGCACAGAGAACAAATCTCTTGTCTACACACCAATAAGATCTGCCTGAGCTCCTTCTCCAGGCAAAACAGTCCCATCTCTCGGCCTCTCCTCACACAAAGGATGCTCCAGTCCCTTAATCATCTTTGTTGCCCTTTACTGGGACTGCTCCAGAATAAATGTACCAGAGCTGTGGGTTTCAAGGGCTGCAAAACTTACACAAAAAAACCCTGTTTAAAACTGTGAAAGAACTGATTTCTTTAAGAGAATTTGATGCAAACCAGAGATCAGTGTTGGACATTGTAGATCACCTTTGCAACAGAGAGCTTTAGAAATTATATTATGCTCTTGTGGTGCTGAAAAAAAAACCAAACCCATTTTGATCAATAATAATTTCCCCTTTTCCAGCTGCAGTGGCTGAGGGGAGAAGACAACGGCTAAGCTGTACTGTACTGTACACCAGGAACCAAAACCTGAGAGAGGAATAAAACAGAGTTACTGAGCTAGTTAATGAGTGTGCTGAAAGCATCTGTCTTTTCATTCTGTTTATAATTTTTCAAAAGGATGCTAATATATTTTGACATGACAGAATGAATGAATAGGAAGAACAACAACATTAGTGCACTGGAAAAAAAAAAAACCCACCACAAAACCACAACTGAAATCTCAAGAGGAATAGGAAATGAGAATTTTTCATGTTCTTCCATAAAGAGAATCACTCTTTATCTAAATTCCTAAAGCCCAGGTTGAAAAGCATGAAGTAATGCATTCAATTTCCTGGCTGTAGGTACTGGCTTATAAGAGACCATCGTGGGGTGTATTTCCTGCTCGTGTAAATGCTGAGCTTCTGGAATAAATCAATAATATATTGTCCCGCCTCCCAGGACCATTTTCAAAGGACACTATTGAGAGATGCTGTCAACTTTGAATGTTTGGTTTCTCAGAACTTAAAAATGAGACTCTTTATAACTGCATGTATCATCAGGGGGTTAAAAATGATGAATACCGACTTTTTTTTTTTCCCTTCTGTTGCTTAGGAAGTAAGATTGAATCTTTCCAAAGTCCAGGAGCTTTATAACTGTATGCTGAATGTTCTGTTCAGCATCAAGGCAAATCCCAAGTTAAGCTATCAGAGATGAAAAACAACAATACCATCACCTTATCTTAAGCTTTCCTTCAGGGGATTCAAAAACATTCAGTAAACATTAGCAATTTTAAGTAATTCTCTGTGAAGCAGATAGTCAGAATTTTCAAAAGCCTGTAAGTGCCAGGAAATGCATTAACTCTCTGTTATCAAAGGGCATCCCAGAGTAAGCCAATGAAAAAGAGAGGATGTTAGAAGAAAGTCAGTCACAGATTACACAGACTCTTACTGTCAAAAGGGTACAACTTGAGGAAGAGCTGATGTATGCAGTTAGTTTCCGTTCCTTTTAGGTTCTGATTAAGTGCTCGTTAGTGTTGATAGCAATGCTCTTGCTCATTTTCCTGGGACTTAACTCCCACATTCAGAAGGAATTATGAAATTTGGTCTGAGCGTTACAATAAGAGGATCCAGAGTGGTGACACTTTTTTGAACCTGGAACGGGAATCTCACCCTTGGTTATACACGGTGGAGTGGTGACTGTGAGGGAAGAGTCTTCCAAAACGTTGAGGTCTCTGGGTCATGCCAAGCCTCTGCTGAACTCTGGTCTTCACACCGTGGTCAGATACTGGTTAAGAGAGACACTCGAAGATCACACGCCCACCAAATCTCATCATTCATGTAAAGCCAATAAACATCTTTTTAGCCTGGGAACTAAACTAAGTCTCAAGACTTGTAAGTTACTGTTCTTACTCCATGCTTCCTTGGTGGGTGGCTGTTTAAGTTCAGCATCTGAAATCTTTTGGCGCAGGCTAAATATCCGCTCTAGTGAGCTGTCATTAAACATATTGGTTTTACTCCCCCTCTGTACATGATTGGTATAAAATAACACCATCCATCTTGTAAAAAGGACGCCTTGTTTTCCTCCTCCAGCCCAGTTACCACCGCTTTCTCTCCATAAGTCATGAATACTCCTAGCACAGCAGGAACACATTAATGATTTATTTTTTCTAGGGAATACCCTTATTACAAATGATTTTGTTACCTTGCTGGGTACTCTCACTGCAGGACATTGATGCTAATAGATCCCCTCGAGCATTTGCAGTCTACATTCCCCATTTAACTGGATCCCAGGTGCTATGCATGTTAAAAACCTCATCTATAATCTCTTTAAGTATGAGATTTCTATCACATTCTCTTTTGTTGGCTAGGCAATTTCTGGCAGCAACAGCAAAGACAGTGCAAGCCTTTTCTAAAAATCATGGGAGAAGTTGTTAGTTGTAGTTACTCACAGTGATGGGCTCATATTTAGGGGGAGCATCAGTTCCAGCACCCCTTATTTCTGCCACGCCGTGTGACTTCTCTGTTTTCTGAAATCCTAGAGCACCTCCAGACCCTTCTATTATTTTCTTATAAACCTCTCAAACTCTGGTAACAGAGGTTTGGGCACATTAAAATCCAAGTGAGTTTTCCCACAGTGGGAATAGGACTGAATGCCAAGACTGAATGCTTTATAAAAATCCTAATTTTCATGCCTTCTGCAAGATTTTGTTAAAAGATTCCTACTAAGAGAGGAAACCCTTAGTTATCTGGGGGAAAGATTTCAGAGGTAAAGAGCTGGATGGATGGTAGGTCTTGCACTGACATAATCCTGCTGGGCTGTGCAAGGTGGAGACTGACTCTGGTGTGGAGGGGACAGGCTGAAAAATAGTGAGATGTTATTTGGGTTGGGGACGAAGAATGGATCAGCTGGGAATGGTGGCTCCGAATTGTAGGAGATGCTGGTGCCTCCCTATGGGATTGGGTAGTTGCTGCAGATTTTGTTGGTTGTATAGCAGTTACGGAGACAGTATCTAACCAGTGATGAAGTGGTATGGAGCATGTGTAAGGAGTGTGCAAGTCTCTTGGAGAGCATCTCATATGGACTGCAAACCTAAAGGACAACAATGCTGTGAAAGGCTTCATGTCGTCCTCTTTTAATAAATACATATTGAGCAAAGTTTATTTGGAGATGCTCGAGGACATACTTTGTAATGTTTCCAGGAGTATTTCTTTATTGTTCATTTTTCATGCTTTTGCACATACTCCTTTATAACTGTAGTTGTAGCTGATGAGTGTGTGTGCATAGCCTGTCATGAAAATCCAAGTTCTACTGTTTTATTTCATGTACATTCTTCAACATGACCCTTCGTTGTTAGGTACGTGCTACGCTTCGCACTTTTTTTTCCTCTTTACGAAGTATCAGAAAATGTAAGATTAATTCAAAACATTTACAGGAGGGGAGTACCTGGAAGCAAAACAAAATGCAGATTGACACTATTTTGGCACTGTTTATAAACAGCAACTGACTGATAGGCCTTCTGTTTCTCCAAGTACACGTTAATTAATCCCAGTGACCTGTTGTACTGTTTAAACTATGGTAACACACCATTCATAAGGGAGGTNAAAGATAGGTGACCAGGAGGCAAGCAGGTACAGCAGTAAGGGTGGTGGTGAGAGATGGGAAAGAAACCCATGGACTTTTCTGACTCTGGAATAGCAGCTAATTAGGGCCTGTTAATACATAATTACTTGTCCAAGTCAGGAACACCCAAGCTGGAATAGTTTCCTTTAAGGTCGGATATCTGTAGCATTAATGGTCCAGGTTTCTTTTCCAAAAGACAGTATTTCCCAACAGTTAATTGAAGTGCAATATGTTTACTTGATACAAGCTAATATGCAATTTCTGGAATGCAACATACTCATACGACACCGGGATCTGTAGCCACAGAGCAGCTGCTATAGATGGCAGTTATGCCCCATTTTCACAACCAAAGAGCTACACTGTGGAGCAAGATGTGTCACCGACTGTCACACCTGTGGGAATGGCAGTAATTTATAATAATGTCATCAGAGACATTTGCAGCTTTCCCCCTCCAGAGGTAAGAAAATACCCATATTTTCCTCTCACTGGGACCCAAGGTCTTGGTAGATTGAGGGGATGTACCCGTTTCCTCCGACCTAGCCGCAGAGCACCTAATCTTTCAAGTCTTTGCTGGTTTGGTATTGAGCCATAAATTCTCTAATGTTTCGACAGTATTTGCCATATTTAAGAAAAGCCAATACACAAATTGCAAGTGTTATCTAGAAATTGAAGAGTCTCAGTCGTGCCTTAGGTGTACAGCACAGCTTGGCTCCTCAACTCCAACAGAGTTTAGTTGGAAGAATGTACTGAAATGAGGCAGAGTGCGTTTCTTGTCTGAGATGCCAAATACACTGACTTTATTGAAAACATTTCTGCAGTTCTGTATTTATCCTATATAAGTAATAATCTAAGCTTTATTTTGTGAAAACAGCCATTGACAGCAATGGCAGGAAGGAACTTGGTAGACTAAGAATGTTTGGTTTAGATTAAGGTAGTTTTTTTCCTTTGTATAACCTCTTTCCCAAAGAAAAGGCTCATTGAATGAATCGTGTTTGCTGGGACAAAATAATTCTCTTTGCTTGAAAATGAAAGAATGAGGGATTAGCAAAGTAGATGGACCCCATGGTTCTGAGATAATGCGTCTGTTTTACCAGAACACTTTACCGGAGGAATCTACATCCTGTGAGACAGAGAGTGTTTGTTCCACTGAACCAGGCTCATCCAATGCAAAATGTAAACAGTTGAAATGTAAATGTGATTTTCTAACATATTTTTGAGCATTTAATAAAAAACAGCCCCTTGAAACTCTGACAATCTCTATTCCTCGTCACTCTGGTATTGGTTTCACATTTAATTTAGTGTGATGCCAGCAGGACAGCAAACTTTTTGGCTGGGAATATCTACTTCCATCAAAAATATTTCCCTTTCTTAAAGGAATACAGGTAGAAGGTATAGGCTAATAGCTGGAAATCAATGGAGCAACACAGAGGTAACTCTGGAATACCACTGAGCAGCGCTACAAGTGCTGACTATGGAGCCGGTCCTGAAATGCTTAAAAGCAAAAAAGAAAAAAAGAAGACATGCTGACTCTTCTGCATGGGAGAATGCATTGATCTCAGAGACACTAAGAAACACTGAAAATGGGACTTTGTCTGAAAAACCTTATGCCTCTAGAGATTAGGTCCAAGCCCGGGTTTGCTGCTGATGGTTATGTGAATGCTCACTTCAAAGAGCCCTGTCCTTGTCTCACACCTTGCACTATTGCTGTCCAGTGACATATATATTCCACAAGTTCATCAAATTAAAACAAAAGTGCAAGAATATCTTCATCTCTCTTCCTTTGGAAAGAGGAAGCTGCTACTAAATTTTAAAGGGAACCATGTCACAGAGGCTTATCAGGAGATAAACTCTACCGGTATCTTAGGTGTGAACAGAAACCAGTGCTGTGAAAGATTTGAAAGACATCTGCAGCACAAAACTTCCAATGCTAAGACTGACAAAACTAGGAAGATATACCAATGAAAGTACCAGTTTAGACTCACCCCGTTCTCACTTTTTTTTTTTTTTAATACAACTTACTATTTCTGCTAGAAACAAGACTTTTCTGTGTATATCCCTAATTTTGCTGAAACCTCACTTTGAACTTAGCCTTGGTTTGTGCTTCTAATTACACCATCTGGTCAAGATATTCTGTAGCTCAAATGCTTTTCTGTAAAAATAGGTATTTATACCTTGACTTTGGGGCACCTTTTAACAACAAGGTGTAAGACAGTCAGGCACTACAAGTGGAAACACCAAAGAGTGAATGAGCTACCCCGTGTGGCGGCTGGTATGGTTTTATGCTAATAGTGATCCAGGTTTTGCTCAAGATGAGCTTTGGTATGAAAGCTCAGATTTTAATGTCAACATTTGATAGTAGATGTCTTACTGAGGCATTAGAAATGCCCACGTATTTAAATATTAGAGAGAACTAATGGCTCTAGTTCAAGTGGCTCTAAAACAAGTGGCTCTAGTTCTAGGAACCCTGCAGTGGTGCTAATGAGATGTTCTGCTCCATCTCATTATTTGTAGTTAGCAATTTATAAGTAATGCACCTGCACTACAATGTGTTAATTTCTCTTAAAAGCAAACATTTGCTTTCATGTTGAAAATTCAATTTAAAATTCCATGTTCTTTCTGGGACTTGCTACATGAATTTCTCTTACTTTAACCTGTATTTTATTTACATCATTTATAAAAGAATACTAAGTTTTTTTAAGGCAGTTCACCTTACAGCAAGCACCAATATTGTTTAACAGAGGAAAAACACTTCTGTAAAATAATTTTCTTAACACTTTTCCTTCATAGACGGTAAGAAAACAAGGTAAATCTTGAGACCTGTTTATGAAAAAGGTCAAATTAGAGTGGCTTCTCCATGTGGTAAAATATAAGCATGGATAAATTTTGTAAACAAAGATGGAAAAATAGGTATTGGAAAAAGTGAAGTATATTGTTACACTACATAATTCAGCTAGAATTAGGGATATAGCAAAGAGTATTTTGCAGTAAAATACTAATTCTTTTACACAAAAATAAGTATGACTATTTTATATCTGAAATCATATTTTTCTTGGCATATTGTCTGTCTGCAACTTCGTTAATAACTCAAAAAGTGCCCTCAGGAAGTTGAAAAAGCAAATCAGAGATACATCACTATCATCACAAACAAAGTTCATTTTCACAGGTGTTCCAGGTCAGAACAGGCAGGGGTGTTGGTTACTGACAACTAATTTTTGAAGTGCCCTTTGCCATGGAGCTGTAAAAAGCTTTCTGATGTTCATGAAGCTTGGTAATGTGGATTTCAGCTATGTAGACAGATATGCAAGAACAGGAACCATTCAGCTGTGAACTGAAGCCAGTTGTGAACCAGTGACTTGTCATAAATCTTTTCACAAAATTAATTAATTTTAAGGTCTTTGACACAGGGAAGCTTTGACTATTCCATGATACTCCTAGAAAGCTTTCTAACTTTGAAAGGGGGCTGGATAGTTGATCTGTTTCAAGGTTTTCAATTAATTTCACCTAGTGTAAAGCCTGTAGGGAATTTAAAAGGAACATAAAGATTGTATTGTGATTTCCACCTTGATTAACACATCTTTTGGGACTTGGGTTTTGCCACAGAACTGAAGAGCACAATCCTACCCATCTGAATACAACTTGTCCGTGTGAATGTTCAACTGAAGTACGTTCTGTCTGAAATTCAGTAGCACATAAGCTATAAGGCCTGTGTGACAGGAAACAAGTTATGCTGTTTTTTAGAGTAATCTTATTAACTCCTGACATGGTAAAACTGTCATTTCATGATATGTTGACTTAAGAAGTTCCTGTCTCTTCAGTTTTGTTGACAGTTGTCTGTGAGATCTGATAGACTATCTCATTTGATTCCTGCTGGTCATGGAGTAATCATGTGGGGAGCACATTTGACTTCAATGTAACATAAAATCTTAAGCCTTGGACCAGGAATAAACTGGTTTTGCTTAAGCACAAACACATCTGAGTTTTATGTGAGTTTTTATATGAGTTTTTATATAAAAAGCTGTATACTGCCTGTCGGTGCCCTGGTGCAGGCAGCGGGGGCCTCAGGGAGGTCTCTGTGAGGAGATGCTGGGGCTGCCCAGAGCCGGACACAGATGGTTCCAGATGGTTCTGTGACAGAACCACCAGAGCCCCTTGGCCAAGATGGTCACTCCTCAGGTAAAATATTTAAGAAGGGGCAGAAAGGCTAGACAGGCAAAGGAGTGAGGAGAAAGAAGTGAGAAATGGCAGTATGGATTTTCCTAGGACACACTACGGAGAACAAATTGCAATCTCTTACCTCTAGGCCTCTCCTTTTCCTGACAGAGACCATTTCCGGGGGGTTTTCCTGCTATAGATCTGTGAAACCATCTTCCTCAGTCAAGACCTTTTCCTAAGCAAACTCTTCCAGGGCTTTGTTAATGAGAAACATATCTTTTTTCCAGATGGTTTCCACTGATTGAAGAATCAGACTGGAAACCTGAGGTAAGTAGCTTCAAATGTTTCAATTTCCTCCTCCTCTGCCAGTGTGATGTAGTAGAGCATAAAAACTGCAGTCCTGAAGCAGGGTTTTATTGGTAGGAACTGTACAAGTACAGCATAAAAAGGCATGTCCTTTTTGGAAGAATTTATGCACCCCAGCTGGAAGACTGTGCCACCCGTGTGTCCAGGTGGCCAAGAAGGTCAGCTGCATCCTGGCCCTGTATCAGGAACAGTGTGGAGAGTAGGACTCAGGAGGTGATCATCCTGGCACTACTCAGCACTGGTCAGCCCCCAACTTGAGTGCTGTGTACGGTTTTGGGCCCCTCACCACAAAAAAGACATTGAGGTGCTGGAGCAGGTCCAGAGAAGGGCAATGGAGCTGGTGAGTGGTCAGGAGAATAAGCCCTATGAGGACAGGCTGAGTGTTCAGCCTGGAGGAGGCTGAGGGGAGACCTTCTCTCTCTCTACAATTCCCTGAAAGGAGGGTGTAGCCAGGGGGGATCGGTCTCTTCTTCCAGGTCCCAGGCAATAGGGAATGGCCTCAAGTTGCACCAGGGGAGGTTCAGATTGGAGATTAGGGAAAATTTTTACACGGCAAGTGTTATTAAGCCCAGGGAAGTGGTTGAGGCACCATCCCTGGAGGTATTTAAAAGACGGGTTGACATAGTGCTTAGTGAAGTGGTTTAGTGATGGGTTGTTTTTTCTCAGAGTTAGGTTGATGGTTGGACTAGATGATCTCAAAAGTCCCTTCCAACCCAGACAATTCTATGATTCAATTCTAATTCTATGACTGAAAGACTTTAAACAAAGCAGCAATAAACAGCTAAAGATAAATGTTTGATTTTAGGTATCATTTGTATGACTTTTTGACTCCAAACTACATTATCAGTGTGATAGAATGGGATTAGAGCCACTCAAAATTGTCACTCATGACAGACACAGTCTTGTACAAGTTATTTAGAATTTTTTCCTTGCAGACATTGGATATGTCTCCAACTTTATTCCTTGTATATTATCTAAACAAATGTAAAGAACCTAGTTCTGGAGGGTATTTTCCAGCCTCTTAGGTGGATGCTTTCCAGCCTTATGAAGGTCAGGGAAATCTCTGAAAAAAGCTGCTTGATTTCAGGAAAAGCAGGACTAACACTAAAAAGCTTGAAGAGTGGGACCAGGAAAATAAAATCTAAATGTATGATGATAAATCTACCTAGCTCATAAGAAAAGTGTTGAAATATTTAACCAAACAAATGTAATCTATATCACTGGGCCTATCTGTTAGTGTTTCTAGATTTTGATTAATTTAAAATTCAGGGAATTCAGTCCCACTGGACTGAAACTTGGAAAAGGGAATGTCATCACTTCAGCTGCAACTAATGTAGGGACTCGGATACACAGCAATGTAGATTCCCTGTTTTAATTTTGTCAGCAATTTGGGTAAATTAAAACCTGTTGGTGAAGGGTTTAGAACTTGATGATAAAGGCTAAGGCCATAACTTGGCTTGGACCAAGTCTATGGAGTGACAATTGTTTTAAGGTAAAAGAATACCAAATATTTGAAAACTGATATTATACACATAAGCACATACGTGTATATGAAGGGGAGAAAATTGCTGTCTGGCTGCTTAATTTTGCTTTAGAAGGGCATTGGAAATCGTAAGAGAGCTTTTTGCTGGCATTTCTACTGCTGACTGCTCTTGTGTGTTTATCTTCTCTTCAGTTCTACATGGTTTGAAAACAGCAGAATGAAAAAACGCTATCAGAATGGAAAAGACAAAATATTTTTTCTTATGAACTTATTTTTAATCAGCCACTCTCTAAATTTTCCATTGAAAATAATTTTGCGGTGATTCTCCCAGGAAAAACAGGTGAGGTTTTTTCTTTCATGTCAAACTATATTTTAAGGTAAACTATAATGGAGATGCTTGAAGGCATAACCAGATAAAAGGAGAAATGTATAAGGACTCACATTTCACAAGTGTGGGAGCTGGTTTTCCGGTACGGGGTTTGGTTTTTTGTTTATTTTGCTCTTCTAGGTATAGCAACTGTTTCTCCTGATGGCTGCATTTTTAAGAAATAGAAGTTGCCCCCTAGCTAGGCTTTGAGACTGTTCTTTTCCTTCATCTCTGGGGAAAGAATGATGATAAGGAATTATCCTCACAACTCCTTGTGTAGTGCTGAGGTGCCTAAAATAGCTCTGAGCTGGCTTGCGTTTCTTAGCCCCAGCACTTGAATGCAATAGAGTTACGTCTGCCTGATGCTGAAACACAAAGGCTAATTAGCGGAGATGGATGCGTCACCTTGACCTAGACTTGTAGGCATCGATCCTGGAGTTGGCTGGGATGTTTCAGAGTTGCACTGCATGGGGTAGACAGGCCTCTAATTCCTGGGCTTGATGAGTAACACTCAGAATAAGGGAAATGAAAACAGTTATTTTAGTGTAAACCAGGATTTATTCTACTCAGTCTCTAATAAGATTTCAGAAGCAAGAAGTGGATTTATGAAATCTGTAGGATTGTTACTTACTTACATGAGTTAAAGCAAGGGGCTGCTAAGCCACCATTTGCCTTCAAACACTATTCTAGATCCTAGTTGAGGAAAAATGAAATATTACCCTGTTATCACTTGCTGATCAGCATCTCACACAGTAATGCTAATCTCTGTAATATAATCTTTGTTTCCATTTCTTCAACGGTATTTTTAAATTGCTAACTCTCATTTCACCCTGCCTTTACACCTTCTTCAGTGAACATCCTCAGATTCTGAGTATTAAAACTAAAGCAGAACTGCAAATACTTAGTGACATCTTCCTGATGCTCTTGAGTTATCACTGAAGCGTTGCTACGACGTACCCCAGATATGGGCCCTGAACTTACTTGTTTCAGCTGCCACAGAAATACAGGAAAACAGTAGGTTACTATCACAAAAAGCTGACAGCCTAAGGAAAGGAAAGATTCTATTTCTAATATAGGCTAGAGACAAATGATAAGAATTTTTTGTCTGTTCTCAAAATAAGAAGTTAAATTGTTTTAGTTTTGGGTTTTTTTTTTTTTTACTTCTGGGAATTGATACAGTATAGAACAATTCAAATTTTAAAAATCCTAAAAAGACATTGAAGAACACAACATGCTCAAAAAGCCATGCAAATGGCCCTGCCAAGTGATGTGGTTTTCTACAGTCTGGATTTTGGCTAGTAATACTTCTTTATGATACGATGATTGAACAAAATATTTTTCACCCCATTCCCTTCTTATACCATTTATAAATAGTGAATGGACAGGTTTGCTTCCCCCGCCTTTTTTTTTTTTCTTTTCTTTTTTTTTTTTCTTAAATCCCTTCCTTCAAGGTAGAAAATATAGATGCTGCTGGTTACGGTTTTCAAGGTTAAATCTGAGTATAGTATTCCATCTGTGCTTGCTTGTCTCTAAGAAGATTCTGCAGCTCAGACTAGGATCCTGACTAGCTTTACTGCTTTTTCCAGCTTGTACTCTTAAGGTCTCCTTAATCTTATTGAAGTCTACAAAGGGCTTATATTTAGCTGAAAGCATGAGGTGGTTTTGTGTAGGAAAATTTCAATCTCTCTTGCTACGCTGAGGTAGAGCAAAAAGATTTAGTCTGCAGCTTTCTGGGGTTGAGACTCCTTTCCCTTGTTCACTAAGGAACATGCTGCCATCTCCTGGCAATACAAGGTGATTTTATTTCTTGTGATTTTAAGGCATTTTGTCTGTTGACGCTTGCTCTTCGGTAAAATGAAGGTATCTCAGCAGCATAAACTTGCAAAGGATATCTTATAATTTACTTTCAGGTCGCTGTAAGATCTTCGGGTATTTGAAATACTACAAAATCCCATCTCAAACCTTGACTACAACCTCCAACTTCCTTTTCAGATGAAAACCTGAAGAAATGTTCGTTGTATTTCATCAGTGTAGACTCTCAAAGGGTTCTGAATGTCTATAAAAAAAAAAACCAAACCCAAAAAAAGCCCAGCAAACAAAAAACGAAAACAAAAACAAAACAAAAGAAGAAAAAGGCAAAGGTATTTTCCTTTATATTCTTTCTGCCCAGACTCTATATTCAACTGCAACAGAAAAAATGGTGAAAGAACTGCACAGAAGTGTTGCCAGCTTAAAAACATTTACGTAAGAAAGGGACTTATTTGCCTTTTTTTCCCCCTGTTCCTTTTCTTTTGGAAATACTATATATTTACAAGAATTAAAAATAGATGTGGAAACTGTTCAGGTGACTCTAGATGATTTGTCACTGATGAATTTTGCTTCCTCCTTCATCTCCAGTTAAATTCACTGTGTACACAGTCATATCGCATAAATGAAGAACAGCTTTTTGTGATTTTATGACGAAATATCAAAGGAGAAAAACAAAACAACTGAGCCCTGGTTACTCAGCTGAGAACTGTAACTCCATTCAGGCATGGCCTGCTCAGCTGGAGCTCTGGCCCAAGTTTCAGCTGAGTAATGAAGTTCTGCAACCAGAGGGAACAGATTTTACAATTAAATAGCTGATTGAACCAGTGTAATTTCCAACAGCACACAGTGAGAGTTTGTTAAGGTGAAAGGGTGCCATAACATATTTCTAATTTTATACGTGTGCTGTTCTTATTTATACTTCATTTGCACATGAACAAATACAGAGAACATTCTGTGTATGTGGTTAAGTAACTGCTTGCATTTATACAATCCATCCCATTCTAAGAATGATCATTTCAAGGTGTGTGTGGCATCTAGTAAATTTCTCTGTTGGCAGAGTGCTTGAAAAACAAAATGAAAACTGGAAATTAATTCTGCTGTCCTGACTCTTGTGTTGTCACTTACAGTGCACAAGCTGACTCAGGAAGTAAGGGTGTAAATACTGATGTTGCTTTTGACTCACTTGTTCTAGTAAATATGAACCTGCTCAAAGCACAGGGTAGCAAAGCATCAGATCTTTCAGGTCATAAAGGTAAGTTTGGTAAAAGATACTTCCATCCTTTAGGATAATTGGTGATACCACAGCTCTGTTTTGTTTTCAAATTACTGTTTTCTTTTCCTTGGTCATATTTTCCTTCTAATACCTTTGTTTTCTAACATGTAAGAGAATCACATTGAACTTGTGGCCTTGTTGCTAGGTTTCAAGCTGCATTTATGCAGTCCACTGAGACACTATTTTCGTTTTTGAATTCTGAATCGAGTCCCAAGGCAACAGCGCCCTGTTTCTTAGCAACACAGATGGGTAGACTGTATATTCCAGCTCTTTTGCACAATGGAAGAATAAACAATTCCCTGAATAAGAGTGTGCTGCAAGTTCATCCCTTTGCTTAACTTCCCGTAGGAGAGAGGGAAGCGAAGCCTCCATTGATAGAGCACATGAAGCTTGTCAGGAAGTCCCTGTTTTTGCAGAGTCATGAGTGGTATCTCTGTCTTTTCTGTTAACTGCGTACCTTTGGGATCCTTATTCATTCACCACTTTGCATATGGATCTGCAGGTGCTTTGGATCTGTGAGTTGCAGTTTCTAGGACACAAGCATACGCGTGGAAAAGCCGTGGTAACAAAGCTGGCGACGTGTGAAAATGCACAGACTTCTTGGTTTGGTGAAATTAATGGAGAATCATTGAAGTGCGTAGTTTTGGAAACTTCCTCTGGATGCAAAACCATGGTTATAGGAAAAAAAACCTGGGGCTGAAGAAAAGAAGCGGGTGGAGGATTGAGAGGTAAGGAGGAAGTGGGTGTTTGTGTGATGAGTAAATGAGCGGTGTGTGTTACAGAGCGAATGAAACAGGAGAGCTGCCTTTTCAACACAATCTCTGCAAAGGGTTGCACAGCTTTGAGGCTTCTTGGCCATACAGGCAAAAATTTGAATTTTGCTGCCTCTAGATGACAGAACTGACGTTGCCACGGGGAGGGAGGAGTGCTAGGTAAAGGGAGAGGGGGGCAGAGAAGGGGACACAGCGGGTGTAAAACAGGAAAAGGCTGCTTTAAATGGATGAATTACCAGCCGTCAATTTTTCTCTCCAGTTTATTAAATGATCAGATCAGCTGGCTTGTCTGTAGACTCCCCCTCCAACTGTAATCTTGATGGGAAGCCAGGGCCACCTTAGAGGACAAAACCAGTGACCCCCCCCAAGCCCACCCAAGCCCGCTCACCTCCTCTCAAGCAGGAACAAGGCCAGGCTGTGCTTGGGTGTTTGGATAGACTGAGAATAATTTGTGGAGTAGGGGCTGTGAGTTTTGGCCCCTTCCTGGAGGCTGTCCTGCAGTGAGGCCCTGCTGCAGCTGAGAATTCTCCAGCCAGTGGGGTCCTGGACTGGAAGGAGCCTGGCCTGACAGCAGAGCGCAGCTGAGCACGGCTTGAGAGCCAGAATCATCTGAGAAAGAAAGCACAGAAATGTAACCTTCCAAAAACAGTTTGTGGGAACTTACTTTATCTCCACTAAGCTGCCTACCCAAATCCCTGTTCAGAAACACAGTTTTTTTGTTGTTTGTTCCATTTGCCCTTATCCTACAATGGACCACCATCCTCTCTTAGCAAACCAAACCCCACAATCTGTCCTTAGAATGAATAAGCGCAAAGAAGAGAAAGTTGTCTGGTTATAGCTTTCCTTCAGGTTTCCTACCTGTTGAATACTAAAGGAAGTAGAAAAAAAAATGGTTTGTATTGTCTTGGGGCCTGTTGCAATATCCTTATGTTTTGCAAAACCCAATGTCTTTCTTCTGCATTTTGCAGGATGTCTTTAAGTCTCCTATTACAGAGTATAAGAAAAATAACAGAGGCCGTGCGGGTCTTTAAGGTCAGTAAGAGGCAGGACAGAGATAAATAATACCTTGCTTGTTGTGCACAGAGGTAAATACTTTACCGCTTATTAGGGCGTTAGTGCTGCTCCAGTGGTTTTTCACCCTGCCCAGAGGCATCCTTGAGTATATGAAAGGGCCTCCCTCTCCCTCTGGACAAGAAGATGAAGCTCAAGTGGCACCAGCCCACGGCAGGATATAATACCTGGGCACATATTAGGATAGTAATGGGGCAGCTCTAATTAATGTTGTGGCCTAGGTGGGCCCAGGATTGTGGAGAAGCATTGAAATGGAGATGGCAAATGGATGGAGACCTGAGTTTTAACACTCCCCTGATATGAGGTGTGTTTTGTCGCTCTTGCTTGTGCACTGTGAGGCTGTTGTGCATCCCAGGCTGTCCAGGTAACACCAAATCCCCGCTGTGCTGCGCTGCATGTGCACAGTTTTAGTCTCCGCTTGAGGATATCCTGGTTAACGAGACAAGAATAAAAACATAAAAACTTGCAGGAGGAGAGGATGTATTTGTGATCCTACTCAGCGGTGGGTGTTTCAGACCAAATAAAAACCTTGCTATTGTAGGCTGGTGTGAACATGTAAATTCCTGAACGTCCATGCTTTTGGCCTCAGATTGGCTTTCTGTGGGGTTTGGAGTTTGCTTCTTCAGAATACTTTGCGGATCTGAGAGAATGAGGGAATTAAGAAGCAAGAGTTCTTCATCTAAGCACTGGTACAAAATAATATTGACGTACAAATATTCATTTCTCTTCAACAACTGCACTAGGTTATACAGACGGGGCTAGCTGGCCTGCAAGTAATGATAATATGTGTTTCTGTGTTGCTTTTTTCTCTTTCTTTTAGCCAGGATTCCAATATCTGAGCAGAAAAAACACATTGTCAAGCCTTTATGTTCACCCTCCACCGAGACAAGCAAAAATTTTTATTGGAAAGTGAAAGAGAATTTTCTGAGAGCCTTGATTTGCCTTTCTTCCAGTGAGGAACTGTAGTGGAGCAACCTAAAGCCAATAACAGATGTATGGCTAAACCAGCATCCTGATTTTAGCTGCCAGCTCTATGGGTCATCCAACCCTTCACTGAAGCCACAAAGAAAGGGAAAAGGGGAACTGAAGCTAAAAATGACCTCTGAGTCCATGGTCACACAACAGCTTTCCAGGCTTCAGTCTAGGCTGCTCGTTGTCTCTCAGAAAAGAAAAGGGACCCACCTCAGCTTGTCACCTGCTTTCCACAGACTGGCTCTTGGGAGGCCAAAATACTGTTTGTGGAGGATGGCAAATATAAGACTGGTGTGTATGAGGACCCCAAACCGTGTGATTATAGGCAGGTAAAGTGTCTGGGTCCCACACTTACACAAAGCAAACACTGAAATAGAGAGGATGCTTGGAGATCTGTAAATGAAACCACTAGATGTCAGTCTCGGTAGCCAAAAAAAAGAAAAAAAAAACAAACCAGCAGTTAGTACCACAGCTGGGTTCCAACTTCCACGGATAACTCTGCTGAAGCTATGAATTATTTGACAAAAAGATTTCAGCAGGGAAAGCTGATGAATCCAGGTTTGGAGCTCTTTTAATGTGCTTTGTAGCTGACAAGGTGGTTTTTGTTTTGGCAGAGAAGACCGGAGTAGGGGCATCAGGGCTAAGCAGTTCATCTTCCCCTTGCTCTCTGGCACCCATCTGTCTGCACTTTCTGCTTTCCCCAGATTAACAGGTAGCAGTTGAATTGCTCAACACGCTGGATGGAAGTATTTTATGGTGATTTGTCCATTTAGCAGCCCTAACTGGGACCAGTGTCTCATTGTGCTGGCTCTTACTTGTAACATATGGCAAGAAACTGTCCTTTTTGCACAAGAGCTGAATATCAAATTATTGATGTTTGAAAATCAAAACAGTTGCAAGGAAAATTAAAAAATCCAAGGTATAATTTGTATCAGTGCATTCCCCCCAAATCAGTGGGTTTAACATTGAAACTGCTACAGAAGAGAAATCTTCAAACTAAATGGGTTTTGTTCAGATTCTTTTGATTATTATTTTTTTTCTTTCTGAGACTCATTCTTTGATTTTGTTTTGGGGGGGTTTGGGTGCTTGTTTTTGTTTGGATTTTGCTTTGTAATATCTTTTAAAACCAGATGCCATAAAAACAGATAGAAGAACAACATTTTATTAAGACACAGCATTCTATCCATATTTCATTAACTTTTAATTACAAACTTTCCTATTTCCTCTCCTCTGAGCTCTTCAAAGAATCTCTCCCAAAGAGCAATTCAACCAACTTACTATTTCTAAAAATAAGAAACAAAACTGAGACAGTAAAAAAAAATAAATCCCTTCTGTTCTCAAAAGCAACCATTTATACCTGGTCATGTAGTTTATTGAAGAACCACACAAATGATATATGGCCAATGTTACATTTTATGGAAAGCAGTATTTTTTTTCCTCCTCCTGTCTTCATGAGAGTATAAATCTTGTCTTCATGTATCTGCCGAGCTGCTATAGCAGGGATTTAGCTTCCCTGTTTATTAGTTTACCTAAGGTAATTAAAAGCAAAGCTCTAGTTAGCTATTACAACCAAAAGAAATTTGTCTAATAATATCCTGTCTCGAGGAAAATTTGCTTTATTTCAAGATGATCAATTTTCCATAATAGTAATTAAACTCTATTTCAGTCTTAACCAGTAACATAAATGTGTGAAACCAGTGGAAGAAGAAAGTTGCAGTTGTCCTGCAACTCTAATGTGCTTTCTAAGGTCGCCACTTCAGAGGGCCTGACTACAGCAAGGTAATCTATAGCATCTGCATCTTAGGAAGTGTCCTCAAGGTTTCAGAACCTTCCCCATAGCACATCAGGACTAACGCTCTAATAATTTGCCTGGCTCCAAAAGCTAATTCCAGAAAGTCCAGTAACTACATATCCAAGTCCAAGTAACTACATATCCAGCTGTGGGCGTGAAATCAAATTCCAGGTACTTGTTAGGGATCAGACACTTTCTTTGGGGATTTCAGTGTCACCAGTCAGTGCTCTGATTCCAGGACTAGTGTTTTTATTTCCGTGAAATTCTACCTGAGTGAAATAAGTCATTATCAATCAGCATACCTGAAAAGAAATAAGGAAAAAGCAAGTTGCAAGCAGAAATTCCCAGTTATGTTCCTGGTAGCAACAAAAGGTTCTCAGACTCTCTTAAAGACTTGGTCCAGAGGTAGAGGGGAACTCCACTATGAGGTCTGGAGGAAATTAGTGCATATTATCTAATTGCTTTGGCATATCATTACCTTTTCAACCAGCTGAAATTTCAGGCTCCTTAGTTCCAGAAGGCTGTAGATGCAAATTAAGTAGCCTCTGCAGGGAATTTTACTCTTTTCTTTTTTTCTCTCTACTAAAATGTCCCCCGGGGAGAACCCTTAATGATATATCGTTAGGAGTTTAAAAGGAAATGAGCAATCCCAGTGCAAGATTTTTAAATAAAAAGTGTAACTAAGGACTAGCTGCACTGGTCCAAAATTTTTAAGTATAGACTTGATCTTACACGGACAAAAAGAGGCAACTTCTGTGGTCACTTAGGTGCAGAGTCCCTCTTTCACCTTCCAGGCCAACGGGAATTGTGTCATCAAATAGAAACCAGAATTCAGTCAGGAAAAAAAAAAATGAGAAAAAAAAGGGTTATATTAAGAGAAAAGCAACAAGTAAGGTATGTAAATTACTAGTGTACGGTGTTTCCTTCTCCTTGTGGCAGTCTCTCCTGGACACTTTTGCATGGCACCCATCAACCCCCAGTTAAACATTCATTACCATCAAGTTTCAACATGTAACTTCACGCACCATTTCTGTTCCCCCCCCTGATGACGCAGGGTACTCATCCTGCTGTGTAAACCAACACCCCCCTCCCCCGCCTCATTTGGATTTTATCTTGTTTGGTTAATCAGAGAAACATATCTTCCCACTCGTGCAGATGATACTGATATCTCCAGAACATCAGGTTTATAGATTTCTTTCGTTTTTATCTTGCAATTCACAAGAAACCAACTGGTTTGTGATACCCGTTTTGACCTGCGAAGATCAGGGGAACTTACCAGTCAAATCTCTGTACCCAGCAAAGTAGTCTAATAAAAGCCTAACAAAAATTGCACAAAGAAGCAATAGCTTTTCAAGAATGGGTTGATGGAACAAACTCACCCTTTTAAAACACCTTGTCTCAGAAAGAATTTAAGACCGATGTACCGGTGTCGTGTCTTGTCCCACACTTAACCTGACCCTGCAAAATGTAGTTCAGTGAAAAGCAGAGCTGCCAGCAGCCAAACTCACAATGTCCTTTTGCAGCTGGCAGGAAACATTGCCAGTTATCTAAAACCCTGCCCACTTTGAATGCAAAATCACCTTTGCTTCTAAACAATGAGGATACATATCTAAAAAATACTATGTCGTTGGTTTGAAATAACCCCCTTGTTTCAGCCTGGCTTTGAACCTTCTCATAAATTCTCCGCCAACACAAAACTCTTAAACTTATTGTAATGCTGATGACTTCAGGGTATATTAATGATTAATTGAATTCATTGGAGAGGTTTGAAAAATAATGCAAATAGCTCCAAAGCATACAACCTATGTATACCAAGAAATCTCATCCCCTGTGCTTTTAGTATCACAGCTCCTTTCTTGAAGGGTGTTCTGGTTCTGTTATTATTCATCTCCTCTAGTGCAATAGGAGGCCACTGGACTCATTGGGGATCGGGACCACAGTGAGAGGAGTAGTGTAAATAAAGAACTTTAGGGTAATGGAGAACCCTAACTCTTGTCAGCTCAACAGCTTGACTTGTTAACAAAGTAATTAACAGCTAATTAAATCTCCTAAATCTTGTCTTTTTTGACTGGAAATGTTGCAGGTATATTTTTTACCTTTACCCAAACCCAGCATGTAAAGTTTAGTCTACAATTAACTTAGGCATGATGTTTAATCATGATTAATCATGATTATTGTCTGATTCTCCTTTTCAGGTGCAACATGTGGCTAATTTACCAAATCTTGTGACAAGTTACTCCAGAGACCCTTTAAATCTGAAGTTAAAATCACAGCATTTAAATGTAGGCAAGACCTTGACAACATGCACATTCACTGTGTTAATTAGCAATCAGTTCATGAACAGTAGGGAGCAGGAGTAAAAGCCTAGAACCCCTCTACTGCTATGTAGCTGCCTTAAGTGGCCTCAGACGAAGCTTAACAACCAAACAGCAATGTTTTCCCCTACTTTTCAGTATTGGAGAAAGTCTGCTTCCTGGGTCTAAATAACAGATTCAAATCACAGAAAATGCACCAGTTCACTCACGCCAAGGCACTCAGCTTTAAGGCTACGTGATACAAGCAGGATTATTAGCTCAAAAATCTGTTTGCCAGCCTAGATTTGCTGATAAAAACTGCAATTTCAACCTTGCAATGGTGATTTATTCCAGGAAACTGAATCAAGTCCAATGTCTGCTGTCCCTATTGTAGATAAAGAAGTCCGTATCTGCGTTCCTACTGCGGTGGGTAGTCCATAATGGGACGTCTGCCCTTTAGTGTAGTTTCTATAGCTCCACCTCTTATAAGAATAGCTTGTTTGAAAATAATTAACTACACTTTAGTTAGAGTACACACAAATACCTACCATGCAGCATAAAACTTTCTCTGTACATTCACAGCAAGGCCATGGATGGCATATTTTGTTGCTTATAATCTTTACCATATATTTCAGAGTGCTCCATTTTTTGAGTCCTGTCTGATTAACAATAAACATCGCTTTTGAAATCCTAGGGCCCAGACAGTTTGTCCTATAGCTATTAAATACTGTTTGATTAATATTTTCGGATTCTGGACTTGAACCACTGAAAGGAAAGCAGAAAGATTCTGTTAGACTTCTTACTTACAAGCCTTGTGAAAGCAAATGGGATCCTCGGCTGCTACTATGAAAGAATCTCTGGCCACCATTTGCAGTTAGTCAGATTAAAATACAACTTCCTGCTTTTCTTGTAACAGAGGCTTTTAAATTGTTATTACTACTAGTACTACCAGTAGTAGTACTTACTACTTCTTTTGAATTACATTTATTTCAGTGTTTTGGATCACACAGTAACTGAATTTGAGGGAACAGCTGGCATGTCCTAACGGAAGTGTCACTGTACTGGGGATTTAGGGGTATGGACCACCAATTTTCTCTAGGTTTTTAAGAATATAATTCTTTTTCCAGGTTTTATTGACTTATATAGAGCCTGGAAAGATAATCTTTGGGGAACATGTTCTTATTTCAGGCTTTAGCAGAAAATGGTACAGCACTGCACATGGCAATTCATTTGTAAACTAAGATGTCTGTATTAGACTGTTCAGAGACACAGACTATTCCAGACTATTCAGGTACCAGGTGGATGCTTTGATTGCTTATAAATGTAAACCAAACAGTTAAATGTAGAGACTTCTGAAAGGAGAATGTCTCTAATTTAATTCTAAAAATGCTCCCATTAACATTACTGAAGATTAA
Source organism: Nycticryphes semicollaris (assembly GCA_013400055.1). Classification (NCBI taxonomy): domain Eukaryota; kingdom Metazoa; phylum Chordata; class Aves; order Charadriiformes; family Rostratulidae; genus Nycticryphes; species Nycticryphes semicollaris. The sequence continues at coordinate 146,698 of VXBJ01000889.1, read as the reverse complement.
TACAGAATAGGTTAGGGGAAAATAAATTGTTTAGGGTATTGGTAGAGGTGATGACAGACCCGAGTAGAGTCAATACTCTGCTGAATAGTGGCAAGTCAATATGCACATTTGTAAAACACATGACTTGGCTGACACACAAATGTCTCTAGGCATTTGGACTTGTGCTCTGATTCAAGTCTGAAACATGTGTGAGAATGGGTTCCTTGATGAACCTGTCAAAGATCATTGTCCTGACAGCCAGTCCTGTTCTGTTTTGCAGCTCTGATGTACCTCTGCTTCTCTGCTCTCAGAGGTGCAGGTGGCAGCGTGGTGCTCACACTGTCTTCTTGGGTTGTGTGGAGGAGAAGCCACGGAGGCTGTAGCGGGGAAAGACAGGCAGAGATGTGAGTGTTCATTCTGCTAGGGCAGGGACATGGGATCTAGTCTCATCCACAGGGCAAACATGATTTTGTTCTCCTGTGGTCTTAGATGAGAAAGGTTTGATGGGTGCTGGCAGAAGTCATAATTCCTTTGGTTTGGGAGGGTTAGGAAGACACTGACGTCCAATTAAAATGAATAGGCCCAAGCCTTTCTTTGAGTCCAGAGCTACAAATGCGGATAGTTTGTCTGGCCTTTCCTTGTGCTGGGATACACTGGGGAAAGGTTGTTATCATGGAATCAGAGAATGGTTTGGGTTGGAAGAGACCTTAGAGTCATCCAGTTCCAATCCCCCTACCCTGGGCAGGGACACCTCCCACCAGACCAGGTTGCTCAAAGCCCTGGCACACTGTAATGAAGCAGGCTTAGATCCTTCAAACAGTAAAAAACTGGCATACTCCCTTTGTCAAGGTTTTAAGATATTTTAGCAAAATATCTGGGTTTTTACTGTAAATGCCAGCATGGAACAGAAATGCACTAAATGGACTTTGCCTGTTTTTTTAGGTCCTGATTTCTGAAATAACATGGAAGACAGCATTATTATCTCTTTCTACTTTAATAAATTCCTCTTGACTCTTTCAATTATTTTGTTCTTTTCTCTAACCAGCCCCTCAGTCATCTGGAGGCAAAGGAAATGGCACAGTCCATCATACTCATCGCACTCCTGAGAACTAGAGAGGCTGAGTACCATCGTGAGCTTACTTTGGAAACTCCCCCGTCCTGTGCCAAAAAAAGTCCTCCCATGCTTCCTCTTTCTTCAAAAGGAACAGCCGCTTTGTCCTTGACTCCAATGACTCTGGGATTGGCTGCTGAAAGCTCCACACATGCAGGTAGTTTCATTTCCTTTTATAAGCAGTTTGGGGGGGGTGTGGGGTGTTGACTGTAACAGGGGGAAGCACTTTTTAGTCATAGTCTGCATTGCTGAGGGCTTTGGAGGCATATCCACAGGTAGATTGGAACTCTAGATTTAAACCATAAGTCAGCTGCACAGTAAATGCACCGCAGATAGTGGTTTAGCATAAGAAAATCATATATTGGATTGGTTTTCCCATTCCAAAAGACATTGAGCTACAAACCACTGTGGAAAGCTTGGAACACTAGTAAGAATCGTCTAAACAATGATCTCACAGCTCTGTGTGCTCTGTTGGGGAGTTTGGTGTTTCTTCAGGACGTCCCAGATGCAACCCTTAGTGGAAAGAATAAATTGTGTAAGATGGTAACACTAAAACCGGATGTATTTTTTGTTAAAGAGAACATCCTGCCAGTCAGGGAGCAATGACATTGCACCTCCAGACGCTTGTTTGAAATTTGTGGTTCCCCACAAGAATAAAGTCCCCAGAAATCCCCCATTTTCTGAATGCCAGACAAATCCAGGCCAGCAAATGGTGCTTTCTCTGTGCATGACAAATAAAAGACTGAGGACAAATTCAATCTCAGAGGTTGTTAGGATCTGGACATCTTGTCGGTAAGCATAAGCATAGCAAAACAGCATTGTCCCTACACTAATCATGGATGATGATACAATTTTATCTGGGCCTCCTCATAGCAATAAGGGAATGAGGTGTAATGAAGTGATGCATGGAGCAGTCCTTCCAAGTAATGTGTCTTTGTCTTTTTTACAGGTGGGAGAAAGGAGGCCCAGAGATTATAACAAGTGTGGGGGCATTTCCAGTGTTCCTGAGGAAAAGAGGAACAAACTTGTCTTTAGCCTCCATGCATGACAACTCATCTTTAAAAATGCAGATGACAGGGGTATATCTTTGTTCTGACCCACCAAGGATGGAGGTAGCCCCTTGTGCTTGTGAGACACATTACTGACACTCATGTCCTGACTTGGGCAACTTCACTCTCATTTGAGGAACCAGGAGAAAACCCACAGGGCTGCTCTGCAGTGAGGAGAGCGCGAGTTGCTGGAGGCTCTGAGGTACAAAGGCTATTAAGGAAACTAAGGTACCTGCACTAAATCTATGCATGTATCATGCTTTTTACTGCCAAATATACAGTAAGACATAACCTAAGAATCTAAACTGAGATTTGTGAACCTAAGAGTTCCTTGGAAATGCAGGCTTAGTTTGTTCACCTAGTTTCATGTTATTACATATACTATATACCTTTCCTGTATGCAATGTATATAACTAAGTAAAAAACAACCAACAACCACTCCTGTTACAAACACTATAAAGAACTGTAAAATTTTCTTTTTCTCCAACACCACATCCTTACTAGGAAGCATCTTAAAGAGCTTTACTGCTACTGGCAGGACAGATATCTTGCTTCCAAATTCCCACAGGGGTGTGACATCCAGCTGTCCCTTTTTTGAGAGGCAGATGGAGTGCCCCCAGGCAGCTGCACATCTAGGAGCCCCCATTCCCTTGCCAGGCTCACCAGTACAGTGCAGTGGGGGCTTGCTCTCAAGGAACTGGTGATGCTGCCATATGATGTGGAGATTTGGGTGCTCTCCAGAGGATTCTAGGGGCACACGGAAGAAGCACAGCAGCCAAACAGAGTGCTCTGGCAGCTCTTCACGCTGGCCTCTGCCAGGCACATGGTCCCTCTGTTGCACACTTGAGTTCTTTCAGAGTCCAAAGGGGCTCAGGATTGCCCCTCAGAGATGTTTGCTGTTCAGGCCGATCTCCACCTCCTCTGACACGCTTCACAAAGCTCTTATAACTTTAGAGAAGGTGGAGCACAGTTTTTCTATCGAGGATGGGCTAAAGTAATGTCCTCAAGTCTCAGCAGCTGGAGGTACCTGCAAAACATTTTCATCCTTTTTACTTTTGCCTTCTCACTCTGGGGGTGCAAATGCACTGTAAATCTTGCTGACAGCTATGTCAGCTGTTTGGGCACAGGGTCAACTGCAGCATGGACACCTCTTAGCCCAGAGCACAAGAAATGACCAGTATCCAGTATCAATTACCAAAAATGTCACCGATCTAAAATCTGTTCCAGTCAGTTGGTATTTTTCCATTGACTTTGCTGTACTTTGGAACAGGCATTTGGAGGTGTATTCTTGTTTTAGGCAGCACTATTGGATTGTTCCTTTAGAATCACTTTATAAAAAAACCTCTGCAGCTTATATAAATACAGGGAGTAAATTTGGATACTTTCTGAAATGCTAAAAGGAAGATTCAGGCTTATGGGTTAACAGCAAATCTCATAAATGACTAGAAGAAGTGCTGCACAAAAGTATATTCAGACCTGCCACCTACACATACTTACTCTATAGAGACTAATCAGTAGATTCTCTAAGTTAACACTAATGCTTTGTGTCCATATAGAACTTAACCTACACGTTTTTCTTATAAAACAGACAGATTTCAAGGCCTCTGTTCAGGACATCCCCTGCCCTCCCTCCCCCACCACGTACTTCAAATTGAATGTTATTGCTAAAGCTGTTGGACTTCGGGCGAGATGCACTTATGTGTCCTGTGATTTCTGGAACTGAGATCCTACTCGTGCATGATTACCGTGCAGATTAAATCAACATGTGAAGAGGACTCCTAATCTAGGCTTTGTCAACACTTGCATATCTTTGCTTATTCTTTGCCATGAGTTTATGCTCACGTTCAACTAAAAGACACTTCTCTGTATCCTCCCTCCATCACAAACCCGCACATTTGAAAAATTAAGCACACATACAAGGAGTACTCAGGTGGCCAGCAAATTTTAGGTACTTTAGATGGTCCCAGGATCATACTGGTTGTGCTGAAAGCGTAAATTACCTTGTCACACTAAGCCACACATAAAATAAATCTTTTGCCTTTCCTGTGAAACAAAATCATAAAAAGACATGAAACAATCGGTCTGATGCACAATAGACCAACACTCTTAAGTTTAAAGAATTATTATTAAGATCTTTCCAAAACCTGATTTGCAAAAGCTGCTAAAGATAGCAGATTTGTTTGCAATAAAAAAACCCCTTCATATTGACCACAATTAAAATTAACATACTGGGAAAAATGTAAAGATTAATTTTCTGCCAGATACCTCCCTGCTCCATTAAACATCGCTTTGAGCACTGCATTATAACTTATCATGTTATGGTGATAGCAATAGCTTAATTTTATTACTTTAATAACACAACTGCAGGTAGCTTACACTGTGCTGTTTAGTTCATACGAGGAAGAAAAATATTAATTTGTTTTAAATATGGGACTGTTATTAAAGAGGCACTAACTGTGTCCACAAAGACGCACAGGAGAGCTGCACCATGCTAAATAAAAGAGTGAAGGCTAAATGAAAAACATTCTGGGATGCCTCTTGTCATTTAGAGAAGACTAATACCCTCTTTTACTTCGCCCCCAACCGCTGTAACAGCTCAGGAAGTGCAGGGAATGCTCTGGCTGAATTTTGCAAACGCCGTGGGGAAGGACAAGAAGCAGAGAGGAGTGGGGTAGGGAGCCCTGGGGAGAGGGGCTGGGAGGAGACAGCGGGATGTGCACAGACAGAAAGGCTGCAGGAAGCCTGTATTTCTCGCTTTATTTTAATAAAGAGCCAGTTCAGTTGTAGTACCACAGGATTTCCTCAAGTTACAGACCAAGAGGCAGCTTGTGAAACACACAAGGTCTATTCTGTAACAGTTTAAAACATCAAGCTTTATAAACATTGAAGTGCTGCTTTTCCTCCACAGAGGCCTTTTCTTAGTTGGAAAAAATAAAACAAGGAAGCGCCTGTCATGGAGGTTGTACTAAAATGATACTTAGCACAGTAAGCTCATCTGTTACAGCATGTTCCTCAGCTGACTCTTTACCTGTCATCTTTTACTTTGTAAAGAGAAACAGTTCATTTTCACTTGCTTCCTGCGTAGATGAAGAAGACAGTAGCTAAGTCGTGCTGATACTCCTTGGATGTTCGTCTCAAGAGATGGATTGGAAAACAGCAGTCACCACTGGAAAGTCAAAACATGGAACCATAAACAGATGCGTTCCTGTACGTGTTTTCCTGAGAAGATAATTGCTCTTGTTGATGGTTATGTACCTTTGAAAATAAATAAAAACCAGTGTTACTAGTGAAAATAACTAGAAACAGAGAAAGTCCAAGGACACCAGAGGGATTTTTCTTTTCCCAACAGAGGAAATTCTCTAGCCTTGTGGAAAAGGCAAGGAAGGAAAGGGAACATAATGGCCTGGTGTCTTATAAAATAACATATCAATACTCACCTTTCTCTCTGATCTTGTCTCTAAAAGCTGGCTGGGATGTCCTGTGTGAAACATGAGCCCAAGCACACAGAGGCTGTGTCATCACATGATGCCGGCTGCCTTGCACCGAGTAAGGAAAAAGTTTCTCTTGAATCCCCGAAGAGTTGGACAAAGCCTTAAGTGACTTCCAAATCGGGAATTTCAAGCACACAGTCCATGCTCATAGTGAAGTGTTTCTGGGTCTCTATGTTATTGAAGAAAAAAAAAGAGAAGCACAAAATTTATTGATCTGGGTTTGTTGGGTGGTGAAGTGGTGGTGTCTTTTGGGTTTTTTTCTAGCACCACACAGTTCATCACAGTTTCACAACATTGTAGGACCCGTAAGAATGGGCATACCCCAGTCTGTTGTGGTGCTGTTCAAGATTTTATTTCTAAAAATTGAAATTAGAGAAAGGTACTTCAGAAGTCATATATATAAAGCAAGGAAGGGAGAATGGTTGGGCTAGAGATAACATTTACGTTTTGCTTCTAGACAGATCTAGTCAAGAAGGCTCAAGGGGCCTGGAAACATGGGACAGGAGAGTGCCAGAGACCTCATAGCATTGTACCAGGAAGGTGGGATGGGATTTCCATCAGCAGGATAAACTGAAGACCCAGGATAGAAGAGGTACCTAAACTACTGATTGAGGGAGAAGCTAAAGGGTGCTTTGTAGCTGTTCAACTGTTATATTCTGGAAGGAGTGAATGCTGTAGTTCTGTTTGGGAGCACAAGTATGTGCAATATTATCGATACAAAGGAAACGAGGGGATGATAAATACTGGAGACATCAGCTCTTTATTTTACAGCCAGAGGATTCATTTATTCTGGGAACTATGCCTAATGCTAGCTAGGATTGAGGGTGTATAAATAATGTGCATACTTCACTGTCTCGCATCAATTCTGCATTTTACTTCATAGTTTATTTTATCTGGTATCTGCCCTTTGTCAGTGGCCAAACAAATTGCAAGAGTAGTCAGGAGAACAGGCTCTGCAAAGATAATATGCTTATGTCCCTAAGGTCATGCCTTCTCCAATATAATGGGCTCCTTAAAACAAGACATTAAGAAAATGTATTGATTCCCATAAGATTACTTTTTTCCTTGGAGTCTATGGCTGAGGGACTTGCACAATTTACTAATCAGACTGGAGTTGATATGAAATGTGGGTTCTTCAGACTTTCTCGTGAAAAAAACTTGTTCCTGACCAGTAGCAAAAAACTTGAAAAAAGTATTGCTCCATGTGTTTCCTTGTCACTTAGATTTATGAAAACTATTTTGAAATGAATGTTATGTTGATAGTACAACTCAATGTCGATGCACCTCCGTACTTTTTAGTGCTAATCTGAAAACAAGAGAGGTCGGGTCCTTTTCCCGTAAGTATGTCTCAGACTTGAAACAGGAATCAGTACCAAGCTTTGATTTAAAATAGTTCTTTCTGTAGATCTCTTGAGCAACATCAAGACCCCATCTTGAACATGTGTTACCAAAAGATAACTATTTCAGAAGCTGCCTCCAGCAGACCTGCAGATCTCAGCATCTTTTTAGCGAATTAGTATACTTTCTATATTTCGGAGAAAAGGAAGAAATTAGTTCTGTAAGTCTGGAGACCCTGATGTAGAAGCAAATTTATTAATGTCTCTGTTTTCCTTCAGGCATCTTTGCATTTAGATCTGCTAAACTCAATGGGCAGATCCCCAGTAAATGTCAGTGATCTTATTAACTATTCACTTAATTTGGGAAGGCTGATCAAGGAGCCTTTCCTGTCCTCTTCAAACTGAAGCAATGCTGAAAGTATTAATTTTAAAATGCTGTGACAGAACTCTTGCTAGTGATCCTAGTGGTTTGTGCCAGTATAATTAAACTTGGCTGAAACATAAAAGCTGACACAGGAACAAAATTCATAATTCTCGAATATGTTCTTGGAGAGTTTGAAACCACTTTAGCCTTTCATTAGTTGAAGTATAACAATATACTCGTGATTTAAGAAAACAAATGGGAGCCAGAAATACTCCCCTGTATGAACTTGGTAAGAACTGGAGGTTTTGAACAATCTAGAAAATGTTGCTTTTCCCAGGCTAGTGTATCAAATTCAAGAAACTTTCAAACAGATTTTTTTCAAAAGGTCAGAGAACAGAAAGTCTTCCCCTTCTTTCTCACATTTACCTCCCCTTCTTTTCTGTTTCAGATGCTTGAGTGATGTAGGTAAGTGTTCAGGGTCAGTGAATTAAAAACTGAAAAAAAATGTTAGAATGTGTTTCAAATTTTATGTGAAGGTCAATGAATGTCATGAAAAAAATAGTTTCAATATGTGGTTTCCAAATACAGAATGAAGTTATATGTGAGATTTGATGAAAAATGTAATTTTAGGTACTCAGCTCAATACGTGCAGAAATCCATTAATGTGGAGCCACTCTGAACTTAAAAAACAGCCCTACCACTACTGTGGTCTGTGTTATTCTGAAAATGAAACGAAGCTTAAACTTATTTTTATTCACAGTTAAATTAATCTTGCAACTGTTTTGCCTGGAATAGAGAATCTCACCTACTCCATGGATGTCTACCACTGAAACCAGCTCCAATGAATGAGTTTATTCCTTTTCTGAGAATGCAGAGGCATTACTTGCTAAACAGGAGTAGGAGATACACATACTTGGAGTACTCTGCTTTTCACACATGATGCCTTCAACGCATAAAGGCATTGACGTATTATCTTCGTTCAAGAGAAAAAGCTGTCTGAGAATAACTATTTCAAAATACCCCTGTAATTAGAATCTTGACAAAAAATATCCTTTCCTTAGGATTTTAGTTTAATGTCTCACAAAGTTTGTTCCTTTTTATATTAAATTTAATAACGCTCTGAGATTAATCATTATCAAGGAATTAATGAAGGAAACATTTACCATTTGAAGAATACAGTGAAATAAATGAAATGGAGATCCTGCCTCAGTTTAGATAACTACCAGCAGTTTTGCTTTTTGCCACTTCTCTACAGATTTGATTGTTCCCCCTTTGTGAGCAGATGTCGAGAAGAGTCACTGGTTTGTGCAGAAGGAGAAGGCTGTTTCCCCTGACTCTCCTCCACTCCTCACTTGCTATATCCAATCCTTCAGGCACTCTTTCCACAGATTTGAGGGTATCTTGTTGGAGAGTTGATCTGTGAGCTTAATGTATGTTGCACATCTAATTAATGGGTCCAGAAGATTACTGTGTTTCTTGAAATTGTTGCTGATTTCTTGTGTTTGAGTTCTTTTCCTTGGTTTTACTTAGATGCTTTTAATTTTAATTATTGCACTAATGGCAAACAGGAATGTGGCAATTTTCTTGTTCCTCTTGTCCAAGTATTCAAAAATAACTTCAACGGCCATCAAAAACTGTATGCTGCCATATACAAATAAGAAACTTCAATTCTCACTTCTTAACACTCAAAAGATCATTCTGAAATTACAGGCAGACTTTTCTAATTCAAAATGGGTAAACACCACTCTTTGTCACTTAGAGAACGCCATTCAGCCTGTGCAGCCCTTTTTTAGTCTATACATTGGAACTTCACACAAGACAGGAAGAAATAAATCAGGGTTTAATTCCTTACTGCCTTCCATCCTCTGTGACGTAACGGGACACCGCTTGGTCTGTTGCAATGGAAAAGACCTCAGCAGTCTGACACTTTGCCACGTCCACAAAACAAACGGATGAGCTGGATCAATCAGCTGGTACGGGCTGTTGGGTTGTGACAGTCTATAAGCATTAGTGCACCACGTGAATGACACCAGTGCAACCAACCATTCTTCATGGGACGTCTTGTTTCACAAAGCAGTGTGCAGTTGCCTCCCTGCAATACTGTGAAAACTGATAAAAGAGAGCGAAAGAGGTTTTGTAGCAATAATCAAAGTTATCAGCTGATATAAAGTAGCCTTGTTTTAATCAAACTTTCAGAATTCCTGGCCACTGCTTCTGAATCCTTCTTAATAGAGACAAACCTTTCCATTTTTCTATTTTCAACCAAGGTACACTGACTCATTGGAAACTTGAACTTGAATTCTTTGTAAAGAGCTGGTGAATTTCCCCATCAAGCTTGAGGTTGTTATATCTAAATATAAGGAAACAAATTTAAGGATCTTTGAGATAATTTTGGTGAAAGTTACTGAGCCACGTATCCATAGAGAGCGGCATGATTTATTCCTATGGTGGACCAAATAAGCGGGAACCGTGGACAGGCTGGTAAATCACTGATGTGAGTAATGACAGAATTTCTCTCTCTGGGCAACCAAGGTGGGAAAATTATGAACCTGAGAATGCTTTTCTGAATCTTGTCTGTTCCCATGACCATGCAATGAAATGCCATGTCATCAAAACGTAAAGGAGACCTTCTGTCTCTTGGACTATAGGGGATTGCTTGAAGGAGTGCTTCAATTCCCTCTCTCTGACTCCCTGAGAAATAACACACTGTGGTTTGGGATGAACATATAATCAGAATCTCTTGATCAAACTTTTATGCTGCTTACTAAATATTTCAGGGGAGGATCATAAGAAAAATACAGGGAGCTGTAACATACTTAATAATTAATACTTCCCTTCTCAATTGCTCAATGTCAAAAATGTTTTCCCAGCTCCTTTGACTGAAGCCAACATTCAGATTCCTTCCTCTGTCCGCCCTACTTAGCACCATTGTTGAAGAATGAATTTAGAAAATCAGAGCTTCTCAGCTGCTGGGGATGTGGCACCCTTACCTGCACAGCTGGGAGTGGTGGGTGCCACTGAAGAATCCCTTGTTACCTGTACAGGGAGCACAGACATGGCCATCGAGGGTGAGGGACCGCATAAACAAGCAGAGCAGGACGTAGGTAGGAACCAGCCAGTTGCCAAGTGGAATGTGGAGCGTAGCTGTGATCCTACGCTCTCTATGCACTGGGAGCCCAGAAAGCCAACCGCATCCTGGGCTGCATCAAAAGAAGCGTGGCCAGCAGGGAGAGGGAGGTGATTCTGCCCCCCTGCTCTGCTCTGGTGAGACTCCACCTGGAGTACTGTGTCCAGCTCTGGAGTCCTCAGCACAGGAAGGACATGGACCTGTTGAAACGGGCCCAGAGGAGGGCCTCAAAAATGATCAGAGGGCTGGAGCACCTCTCCTATGAAAACAGGCTGAGAGAGTTGGGTTTGTTCAGCCTGTAGAAGAGAAGGCTCTGGGGAGAGCAGCCTTCCAGTCCCTAAAGGGGACCTACAGGAGAGCTGGGGAGGGACTCTTTATCAGGGAGTGGAGCAATAGGACAAGGGGTAATGTTTTTAAAATTAAAGAGGGGAGACTTAGGAATTTTTTACTGTGAGGGTGGTGAGACCCTGGAAGAGGTTACCCAGAAAATCTGGGGGAGGCTTTGAGCAACCTGGTCTGGTGGCAGGTGTCCCTGCCCATGGCAGAAGGGTTGGAGCTTGATGATCTTTAAGGTCCCTTCCAACTCTAACCATTCTATGATTCTACGCCTGAGATACCTGCCTGAAAGCTCCACACTAAGGCCTTTTATTTGCTCTGAACTTGGAGGATTAAAACCAGACTCCTGTGTTGAAGGTAAAGCAGTTAGTCTTGAAGTAACTTCTTTAGTTTTATGTCAGGGACTGGCTGAGATTCTGCACATCTCTCATCTGGTAGCTTTGTGACTCAAACTTTGCCAGAGGGAGGAAAGCTGGGTTTCTGTCTTTCTTCAGTGTGTTCTGGCTTTGCTAAGGCTTCTTCTGTTGAAGCTGAGCTGTTGAGCAGGATGGTTTGTGGGATGATGAGAGAATGGAGAGAATTAGCAAATAGTAATGTAATTTTACAGCCTGGTTTTGATAACTCAACTTTTAAAGCTGTATGGTCTAATTCTCCTTCTGCATATCAGTGATTTTTTAAAATTTTTTTAAAGAAGTATGTTGGAAATATGGATTTAGCTCAGATCTGTGAACTGTCTTACTCTGGAGCAAATCTGAAATAACTATTGATTCATACTTCAGCAACAGGACAGATGAGAATGGGGGCTGACCTCTGCGACTGTTTGGACAAGAGTGTGCTTTTGACACTCACACTCTGTGTACAGCAAACTTTGTAATGTGAAACCGGAGGGAAAACTGAACATCTGTAATCCCATTGTTGAGGCAAGGTCGTAGAGTTCAGGAGGGTGTTTGGCATATACAGTCAATAAGAAATAAGCTTTGTAGAAGGACACGCTTGTGACACTGGAAAATAGTCTCTCCTCACATTCCCTTTTGTCCCTTCCATTGTTAGTTCCTGAAACACAAATTCAATGCTGAGCATCAGCCTTGTAGAAAGATTTAAACCTTAGACTTAAACAATCCATACTGAAAGTTATTCCTCCTGGGAAAGATGCTGGAGCTCAGTTCCTGGAAGCCCCTTGTGGGTTCCTTGTGTTTAGCACCTGGAAACACCACCTTGTTTCGTTGCAATCCTTATCCCTGACTGGGACAAAAATCAGAACTCACTGCGTTGCATTTTGTCTTTTCATTTACACGCCCACAGCCTCCATATATGCAGTGTATGACAACAATACCTTAAGGGAATAAGATCGCTTAATCAATACCAACAAAAGACTTTGGAAGTAAATTAGCAAAATTAAATGGCAAAGTTTTCCATATGTCCTCGAATTCTCTGACATATTAAAGCTTTAAACTCCCACTGAGGGAATGGTCTGAGGCAAAACTATTTCGCTTTGTTTCTCCAAAGCTAACAGAGCACTAGGCTTTTGCCATCCTTCTGAGAAAGCCATAGTTTATCAGCAAAATATAATCTTTAGGAAATTAGATTGAAACTCTTTGAAATGTTAAGGTAGCCTGAAATTCCATTCTAGTGCAATTTCTAATGAGTGTAGTGATTACAATTTGAGCCAGGATTCTGAGTCACAAAACCAGTGTTTGTTTGTAATCCTCTCCCCTTCGATTACTACATCAAACAACATACAAAAGCACATAGAAAGCAATTTGAAATATTCTTTCTGAATATACAAATCCTGGGATATTTATCTTCTTTTTTTTTTTTCCTCAAAAATTTAACCTTTGAGTAACTGCACGTTAGAAAGCTTTTGATTATTTAAAATGTTATGAAGGTCTATGTAATGCTAACGATGTCAGTGCTTATTTTTTTCTACAAAAAATACATGGAAATGGGTCAAGAGGAAAGATAATACAGCTTCCATAAAATGTAACAGGAGTGGGCTGCAAAAGGGAGACTTGCAAACAGACAAAAATTAACGTTGAAGAGTTCGAACAAATATCCTTGCACTTACGGCACAAACTTCAACCCAAGATATTCTTTGCTGGCAGCCAGGAAGTGCTTACATAGTGTGATCCCTGTAAGACAAACCTGGGGATGAGAAAACTAGTGACAGCGTTTGTGTCTGAGTCCTGCCACAGGCTCCGAGACAAACCAAACTGTTGTCCCTTGGAGCGTGATGCTGGGCACCGCTGGTGCATTACTACTGTGCATCTCAGGGCAGCAACAGGGACCCAGCTGAGAGCGGCGTTTGGCCCGTGGATTGCAAAAGTAGGGCTGGAAGAAGGAGAGGTAAATTTGACTCAAGCGGCCTGTGCAATCTGCGATGGGCAGAAGAGGTAGAGGACGTGAGGCTGCGTAACACCGGGCTGGTTTGAGCTCGTGTGTGGGCAAAGCCCAGCTCGCCCCAAAGCGGGAGCAACTTGCCAACCTCAGGAGAAATAGTAAATCCATCCAATTACAGAGCATGTGGTTAAGTTCTGCACGCACTGACTAAAGCTACCGAAGGCACGAGGGTGCAAAAAGACATGCAGTGAGAGAAAGAAAAACTGCTTGATGTGATTAAGTGAGTAAAAGTGAAAAGAAGAACTGGCATAGACAGGAGGTTAAATCTGAGAAATCATTTACAAATATTTTGAAACATCTGATACCATAATGAAACTGGAACTGCTGGAATGTCTTGGCTGCTGTTCCTAGTGTGTTTTGGTTTTTTTTTTTTTTCTTAATTTCTTCACATGGTGGATGGTTTGGAGAAAAGCATTCGATTTGGGTGGCATAGTGCTTTACCAAGCAGGCTCAGCTTCATCAAGTCCTCAGCCCTAGCAGAATGAGGGATAAAACGCTGGGCCCTGAAGTGGGGAAGGTGAGCTGTAACCTTCAGCTGGCCCTGGGACAAAGCAGGGCACCCGCTGGCTCCTCTTTTGTACAGCAGGGACAGAGCGCAGGGTGTCTGTCTGCCCCTCTCTGGCAAAGCCCATGACAGGATGCTCACCCAAAAGGGAGGTGGTGGCAGGTACGTATCGTGTAAGGGCATCTTTTCCTTCAATAAACTGCACACCAGTTGTATAAAAAGAAGGCAGGGCAGATAGTTAAAAAGGATTTCTTAGATATGGTGCTTTTTTAAACTTTTTTTGCCAGAGAAGATTCTCTTTGCCTGTTGCGTTCAGCAGCGCTTCTCCCTCCTTACTGAGGTAGCCCCTCCACTACTCCATCCACTGAGGTGGATATTTGCACTCTGCCTGTATCAAACCGGTGAAACAAACTGGTGGGGAAATCACGAGCCTCAAAAATAATCCAGGGGGATAAAATAATGGACCCAGACACAACCCTCTCTGAAGCACATGGACACAGCTTGAGCTGTACCTACCTGTAGCCTACCCAGATTAATCTACTTCCTACCAGTATCAGATGAAAGCAGTGGTTTGCTATAATTGGCACGTTGTAACGACCTGTCAGGATGACGTGCCGATCATTTATAAAGGGCAAGCAGGAAATGGGTTTCACCTTTTTCAGGTTGTTGTCACGTGGTGTTGGAAAAACCCTTTCTATTTTCTGAGAAAGGGAAGTTTGCATAAATTCTGGCCTTCATCTGGAATCTTCAAAAAGATAGAAGATTTTCCCCCCCCTCCCCTACAAGAAGATTCCTGGCAATATTGGATGAACAAAATGAAACAACTGGCTGGCGAACAAGAGCTACACTCTTGCCGTTCCAGTCTGGGGTAAAGAAAGAGCCCAGCAGCAAGTGCAAGCTCTGAAAACTCTTTGTGTTCTGACGGGAGCAGCCTACAAAACCAAGGCAGATGTGACACCACCATAAGCAAAACGCACAGCACAGTGACACCCGTAGCTACTGGGCTACTGGGCCAGTTGTGCTTATTTCAGAATAGAGAAGAACGATCCATTTGCAGCAGGGGAAGCTGATGTATTTTTATAACATCTCCACAACATGCACAGAAAGAAAAGTTGTGCCCCGTGAGTTTTTTAAGGTGTGTGTCCTTGGCTTGAGCGACACAGGGCTCATTTATCATGGAATGCTTGGGAAAAAAACTGTGCTTTTAGAAGATTTCAGTGCCTCAATTTGTGAATGTATTTACTCTGTAGCCAGCTCTGTGGGGTTTCAGGGTCTCGGTGTTTTCCAGCCTTGCCAAGTGTGGGGATGAGGAGGAACGAGACCCGGGCACTTGACCCAAGCTGCCAACAGGATTATTTCATACCATGAACCTCACATTCAATATAAATTAGAAAGTTTGCTGTAAAGTTCTCTTTCTCTCTCTCTCCCCCTCAATGGTGGTGGTCCAGGGAACTTCTNGAGAACTCCTTGCCCCAGTGCCAGACCCCTAAACCCTTCTCTTCCTCCAGAAACTGAAGAGCTGGCAGTGTCCCACGTTTGCTGTCCCTCCTGGGAGCGACCAGCTTCTGCTGATGGAATGGGCTGAATATAATCCTTGGATATTTTATCTTGGTATTGGGATCAATACTCGTTCTTTAGTATATAGATGATAATTATTTAAGTCTTATCCTATTACATGTATTTATATTTCAGCCCTCAGATTTCCTTGTTTTTTCCCGGTTCCCCTTCCCGGGTGGGGAGGGGTCATCGGGCGACAGAATAATTGNCCAACAGGATTATTTCATACCATGAACCTCACATTCAATATAAATTAGAAAGTTTGCTGTAAAGTTCTCTTTCTCTCTCTCTCCCCCTCAATGGTGGTGGTCCAGGGAACTTCTTGCCCCGGTGCCAGACCCCTAAGCCCTTCTCTTCCTCCCGAGGCCGAAGAGCTGGCAGTGTCCCACGTCTGCTGTCCCTGCTGGGTGCTGCACGGCTTCTGCTGATGGAATGGGCTGAATATAATCTATGGATATTTTATCTTGGTATTGGGATCAATACTCGTTCTTTAGTATATAGATGATAATTATTTAAGTCTTATCCTATTACATGTATTTATATTTCAGCCCTCAG
>VXBJ01000889.1:75991-130782 GCA_013400055.1 Nycticryphes semicollaris | reverse complement strand
GCCTCCACCGCCGCCTACCGGCTCCACTACTGGCTCGGTAGGCAGCCATGGTGGGGCAGGGAGGGGGAGTATCGGGGCCGGGGGTCTGCTCCCACCGGAGGTGTGATCCGCAGGCTCTTCCTGAAGTTTCTTGCTGAGTTCCGAGGGGATAGGGAGCTGAATTTCACCCCCACCCGTTCGTGAAGGGATAGGGAGCTGAATTTCACCCCTGCCCGTTCGTGAAGCCTCCGAGTTGAGGCATTTAACAGGAGAAGCAGGGCTACGGGCAAGGATTCTGGTGATGCCAACCCTCGCTGCTTCTGCTGCAGTGGTGCCGAGGGGCTCTGGGGATGAGGGGGTGGGCTATGACAGAACGGGATGTTACTATGGAAAAGTGCTGAAGGGTTAAAGACGTGCCTTGGCTGCATCAAGCCGAGATTCATGGGTGAGGTCCTGCCCTCATTCTGACGAAGAGTTTTCTTGCCTGTGTTTTCACTAGGACCAGTGCTTTGTCTCTGTAATCCCCCTGTGGCATTGTTGCACTGCATTGCATCCAGATGTTGCCTTTCTCAGCTAAACTAATGTGGCTTTTGGATTATACAGAGGCTGGAGGCAAAGTCACCAGGTTTTCTGTGAAACCTCTTCAGTATCAGCCTGATGACCTAGTAAAGCCCCTTCCAAAGCAACTGGGAACACTGGAATTGGGCTGATGTCTTTTTGCCTTCAGTCTTGACTAGCACAGTGTTAACAGCAAAATAGGGCTCTGACATAAGCATGCATTTTAGGTGACTTCTTTGTCTTTTGGACCTTTCTTGAGACTTCCTTTCCTGGTCACCGACTCGTCTGACCGCAGTGGTTGCTGTGTAGCTGCCTGAGAAATACGTTCTTGTTTTACCACAAGACTTGTGTTTGTAGGAAATTAACTTGATGAATGCACATAAAGCCAGGCCAATGTGTATTAACGTTAATGTGTGTGAGTTACTGTGGCTCTCATTGTACTTTGGGGTGCATTGGAAAAGAATAGCAGATAAAGCTAGGATTGTTCTAGCATAAATGTTTGAAGCTTGTTTAGTTCTGCATGTGCTATGAGTTATCCAGCTGGCATGTGGGATAGTGCCTGTCTCTGAGTATAATCATAGATGGCAGTGTAAATGAATTTCTGGCAGATGTTCTTCTGTCAACAGCACTGCTAGCTAATAGCAGGGTTTGGCTCTTTAGACCTTTGTTATTGAAGTTAGAATTATTTATGTAGCAGTTAAGGTATAGTAGGCGCTTCCTGAGGGAAAGATGCAAGAACTTTTTGCAACTGGAAGCAAAGTAAAAAGAGTGGCTGATATTTGCACTAATTAAACACATCTTCGCTGTTGACTAAAGACCTTTAGTTGTACAGGCTGATGCACGTTTTGTGCTGATGGGGTGAGATCCAGATATTGTAAATAGCTTCAGGTAATCAGGGCACACGTGTTTCTTAGGCAACTGGCACGTTGGCAGCAGAGTGGCAAACAGCTGGGAAATCCCTTCCTGTGCTCAAGGTAACAGAGTCGTGGGGCAGAGGTGCTCAAACACGGCTGCAAGCTTAATACCAGACCAGGACTCCATACAAGGTACATGGGGAAAGGCAGCACGCTCAGAGTAGGAACATAAATTTTTGTATTTTTGGCTGACTGATTCTTACCACTGTTACATCCACCAAGCTTCTCTCTCGTGAGCAAAGGTTTTAGAACCTGTGGGCCAGGAAGGCCTCAGAAGGGTCTTTCTGAAGCTGTCTCTGAACAGTAACAGTAGTCATTAACAGATTTTGGGATGGAAAGAAGTCTTGTGGAATTAGATCAATGGAAACCCTGCAGACCTTGGACTCTGATACTTATCAAAGGCCTTGCCATTTGGTGACATTATCACTCTTCCTGACTGTTGTTGTGGTGCGTGTTATTCTGATCTCAAATGGTGGCTTTGAGCCTGAGCAGATTCTGACTTCAACAAAAAAGACCCCACATTCAGAATAAAAGTAGAGCGTTGAATTTTAACCACTGTTATATAGTGGTAAAAGTCCTTCTAAGACCATGCTTGAGTATACCCATGGGGTTAGAAGCAGGTCTGGAACATAAGAGGATGGTCTTGTGCTGTGTTTTTTAACCATTTTCTAACCCTTGTCCCTGCTTAAGTGATAAGACCTATCCACGTGAATCTATCCAATCTGGCAAAAATTTTGTTCTTTTTTTTCTGTATATTCTGGTTTATTTATAGTTGTTTGTGTTTCAGACTGTAAGGTAAAACTTTGCCATGCAGCTTCAACAACCTACACATGGATCGAGGCTGACTTTTATTAAACAGGGTTTCACTGGCTTTTACTGCACAGCAGCCGTGAGACTGAGCCTGGTACTAAGCATTATCTCTAACACTGTTCCAAAACCTATTTTCTTAAACCCTGAACCCTGTTGTGTAATTACAAGCAATAAATCTGATGGATCTAGTCCTAATGGGTACAAATAACCCTATAAAAAAAAAAGCAAACAAAACTTTGCCACCAACTTTAAGGAGGTACCCAGGTCTGATAAGAATTTGCTCTGTGGCAATACTCTGTCACTTGAGTGAGGGATTTTTTTTTTTTTCAGAGCTTCTTGTGTTATTTTTCGAGCTCTTCTTTTGAGTAAGGCCTTATGCTTTTCTCTTCCCCGTGTCTCTATTATTCTTTGAATTCCTTCCCTGTTTCATCCTCGCTGCTTTCTGGAAGCTTCCATTGCACTTGTGTCCCCACAGAAGCCATGGTGGTGGCACTGTTCTTCAGAGAAGCACAGCTGGCAGCGAGGAGCTGAGCATTTTCACTGCTGGGCCACAAATAGAGCACTCATTCCCCCCAAGAGAGGAGCTAGCTCTGTGATCTGCTTGGGCATCCCTGGCTCTCCTTTCCTAATGCCTTGCCGACAGGCTTTCTGTGACAATGATGACTCCCTACATCGTGAGGTGACACCAACATCTCACTACACACTTCCCCTTCTCCCACAGCCTGAGAGAGGTATCTCTGTCCAGGTCGCTTGGAGCTCTGCACTGTTTTTTCTACCCGGTCACCTAGAAGCAAAGAAATGGTTAATGCAAGTGAGAAGCTGCTCTGGAACCATCACTTGTTTACAGGCTTCTTCCTCTTATTTGGAAAGAACAAATAAAAACCAAATGGCAAACCCTGCCTTTCCTCACTCTTCAAAAATTGTCGAAGTTGTTTGAGACTCAATCCTGCTTGCACTGCTCTTGAAACAATCAAAACGGCTGAAAATGTTAATCAAAAGTCCACGGGCCCATGCTAAAAGTTTTATTTTACTATACAACCTGCTTTGCAGTGTGATTTAGGACATCAACATACTAATTAAGGAAGCCACATTCCTGAGAAGAGGCTAAGCTCTGGAAAAACAAAGTGTGACCTCATGAAGCAAATATCTGAGCCCCAAAGCTGCTTTTCTTTCTGCCAGCTGATCTAATAAAAGATATTTAAGTAAAACGCTCTTTACTTGATCATAGTGTCAAGAAGACTGCTTATGAATTATTTTAGCTTTATGGATTGGTGAGTTGCTTCTAGCTTAAATTTACGGTTTACCATCTAATTAGTCCTTTGGCATGATCTTCCTTGGTCTTTGCACTCAGCTCAAAGTCCAAAAATTATTACTGCAGACACTTGCCCATGCTGAACTTAATGAATTAAAATATTCTCACATTGAAAAAGGCTGAGAGAAGACAAACGTGGCTATTTTTCACTCTTATTTTGCTTCTGAAGGCAGTTCTAGAGGTAGTTAAGAAATGGTCTGGATGGTCCTGCATTTGGTGGTGGACAAGTTTATGATGTAGTGTTTTGTTGCAATGTATGTGGGCTGTACAACCTGCTGAAGGCAGAAATTCTGTGTTTCTCCAGCAGAGTTCAAAGTTATATTAGTGCTCTACAGGCATAATATTTTATCTTATTTCAGGAAAAGAATGTTCCCAGGACGAAAGCACAGCTGCTGCTATCTTCACTGTTCAAATGGATGACTATTTAGGAGGAAAGCCTGTGCAGAGCAGAGAAATTCAAGGATATGAGTCTACTGAGTTTGTGAGCTACTTCAAAGGAGGAATTAAATACAAGGTAAAGAGCCAGCTGTCAAAATATATTATAAAAAATATGTAATGTTGTCCCCCAAGTAAAAGCAAATCTTCTGCTTTGTATCTGTTACTGAAAGTTTAAAACTTTTTTCTTAACTTCTAGTGGTTTCTGAACTACCTGAACTATAGGCATCCCAGTACTTGCACAGAAAGCAGCCCCTTGTTTACCACTGTCTCTTCTGATAACTAAAAACCTGTCCCAGGGATTTATTCCCTGTGTCCCCTCCCTAAATCGAGCTCTCCTGCGATTTCATATTTGTGTGTCTCAGCCCCTGCTGAAAGCACCCTACGTTTGGCAGTAAATGTCACAGAAACCATTTTGTGTCTTAGACTGAATCACTTTGTTCAAATGCAGAACTTAAGTGGTTAAAAACAGGAGCAGAGTGGCAAAGACCAAACCCTCACTTCAGTCTAAACATGGTGCTTTTACAGTCCTGCAGCTATTTTTTTAGGTAGGTAAGAAACCTCCCAAATGCTTTTAATGACATTTTTAATGTTTTATAAAGCTGTAGCGTCAGTCTCCTTGTGCCACTTCCAGAAGCAGAGCCTTTGGAAGGAATTTTTTGGAAATATCTGGGGTTTTAAAAGAATCTCCTGAGAATTTCCTTATAATAGGAGCTCTGGGAGCCATTGCTCAGTCAGCCTTTTTCCCCTTACGGAGGTTTGCAACTTGCCACAGTCTACTCAACCAATTTGAAGCTTCTAACTCCACTTGCATAAGAGAGCTTGACACTGACCTGCCAACTATTTTTGGGGTGGGTTTTTTTGCAATTTCACGAGACACCCTCTGTTTCAACCTGTGATCTGGCTCTCCTGGAGGAATGAAGAGCAGAGTGCCAAGCCAGTTTACAGAAATAAGTTAGGCTTATACCTTACACTTTATGGACTTGCTTCCCAAAGTTTGGTGCTCTGCTAGCTTGCCTCCTAAGCTGCAAATAACAGGGGTTGTTGTAGAATGACTCCTCCCTCTATGTTCAACCAGGTACTAAAACCACCCAGACCTATTGAATTTAAGGAACTTGTGAAAACTTGTACAGGAGCTGCATATCCTTCTGCTTTCCCTTAGTCCTTATTTGATAACCTACTGACTTCTGGCCAAACAGTGTGGTTCAGCATTACCTTATCATCTAGATGATGCAGGGAAGTGCAGTAAATTCTGTGCTTTCCCCATCTGAAGCAGGGTGACATCATCTTCCTCAGATAAAGGCTTGCACCTGAGAGTTCAGCAGGAGCAGTGTCCCCAAACCTGTCTGGTCTGTGGGCAGCCCTGTTAAACAGTATATTTCTGCTCGCCTCTCACTGCATGTATTATGTTTTTCCCCTGCTAGATAAAATGGTAACTTTGCAGAAATCAAACTGAAATAGTTTGCTGCTTTGTTGTTGTGTTTTATTCAGGCAGGTGGTGTTGCCTCTGGATTTAAACATGTTGTTACTAATGATCTGAGTGTTCAGAGGCTTCTGCATGTCAAGGGCCGGAGAGTTGTGAGAGCCATAGAAGTGCCCCTGGCTTGGAGCAGCTTCAACAGAGGAGATTGTTTCATTATCGACCTCGGAACTGTAAGTCTTTCCTAGAGCAAAATACACTCCAAAGTGAGACATGCAGCAGCCCTTCTAAGGTCTGAATCATCCCCTAAAATGCACAACTGATTTTTTGCCCCTCACCCAAACTGACAGAAATTAGTGAATCAGTTTTAGTGTTACAACACTCTGAAAGTTCAAAACTGCCCTAAATGTTTTCTGAAGTATGCATGAGTTATCCTTCAGGAAACAGTTCCTTCCCCTCTCAAGGCATTGAAATATTTTTACTACTCGTGTTTGAACCTTAAGCAGTTCAGAGTAAGTCCTGGCTGACTTGGCCATCTACCAACTGAAAGGGATCATTGTTAGGCTTCAGACACAGATTGAACCTTTCTATTAAAAGCATTTCTTCATATTCATAAAACTTTGATAGTGTAAAATGTTATCATGATAAACTTGTCATATGATGTGTTATAAAACTACTGCAGTATTACAAGAGGTCACTTGAGAAGTTG
This sequence comes from Nycticryphes semicollaris, assembly GCA_013400055.1. NCBI lineage: Eukaryota > Metazoa > Chordata > Aves > Charadriiformes > Rostratulidae > Nycticryphes > Nycticryphes semicollaris. Next base: position 124,645 of record VXBJ01000889.1, on the reverse strand, counting down.
TGTGTTAGTTCAAGGCCTTCAGCTGAAAGCAAGTAGAGAGAATTAGCGTGGAAGCGTATAGACAGATAAGAGAAGATAATTTTGTTTGCTTTGGGTGACTTAAAGCATAGTACTATCAGCTTGGTGTCAAAAAGTCTTAAAATGAATTCTAAAAGCAGCAGCTGGGATGTAGCCTATGCTAATTAGGTGCTAGTTATCAGTTTGAAATTATTCCCATGCCTGATATACTCACACCTGTAAACTTAAAAGCACACGAGAAAGTAGTTTGTTTGCAAGGCAGCAATTGCAGTTGGTCATAACTGTAATGCCTCACAAGGAAGTGGTCAGCTATTTCAGCAAGATTTCGGAGAAGACCTATTGAAAAAGAAGCTCTTCTGAACACGTTATGGGTTTGGCTCTTTCTTCTGCAAAGCAACCCCCGGTGTGATAATTGAAGATACTGGTATCAAGTAGCTATATCGATTATGTCTGTTCAAATTTTATCATGCTTAGCAGCCTTCAGATAGAACAAAAAAGAGTGCTTTCTTACCACTGTCCCATTTCTCCCGTGGCAGTGTGCTCTAATCATCTTGAAACATCCAAGTCATCAGTATCCCAAGAGCTATCTCTCAGTGTCACTTTGCATTAAGGATGGATGGAAGACTCAATCATCTGTTCCCTTTCAGAGTTAACCCACAGGAAATGGGCACATTGGGTTCCACCGTAGATGGGGTGGTGACACTGATGAAATGCAGAAGCATGCTATGGGTAATAGTAGCAATGGGGTTCATCATCCCTTCTGGTGAGACTTGTTGAGCAGAGAGAACTGTCACTAAGCAATTTAAATGCAATATGGCATTAGAGTCTTAATTTCTAATAGTAAATGTACATTGTGAGGTTGGTGTTTTCTTATTATAACAGGACTCTGGTTTCTGATTTCCTGTTCGACAAGACAGAGGTTAAGCAGCAATGCAACCCTGTGTGTTTTTGCAGGAAGAAAAATTAGATGTGAACATCTAGATCTCCTCTTTACCACGCTATGGGAAAACCTGTTAAATCACATGACTAACAACAGTTCTTGGACTTGCTGTGTCAGGGGCATATGAGGGATGGGTTTTCCTGGGTGTATTAACGAATTAAGGAAAAAGTCTTTCAGCACCCAGACATTTGTAATAATTTCATCAAAGGAAATCATAATTTCATCCAGAACTTTCTTGTGGGGGATGAAAAGGCAATGTGTGATATACTTCAAGATGAAAATATGTAGGTCAAATGAGTTTTTTCAGAGAAATAGGTGTGGTGTAAAACTTGCTCAACATCTCTACTGTGACAGTGTTTTCTAAAAACTAAATTTCAGTCTGAAATTTTCCATGGCTCCATGACTAGAGGCCCACTGTAAATGGGGGAGTCCTTATAGGAACTCATAATTGAATTTAGGGATCCTTTAAGAAAAAAAGATTTTGACTCAAGTAGATTATTAGATTAATTTTTTTTTTCAATTAAGTAGAGTTGCTCTTGTGTCTTGGAATTTATTTTAGGGCACTACTGAATCATTCTCTGAGAATAATCACAGAATCACAGAATCTTAGTGGTTGGAAGGGACCTTTGAGATCATCGAGTCCAACCACATGAAAAAAAAAAAACAAAAAANTGGGCAGTAATTGCATAAAATTATGAGCTTATGGTTAGTGCTTTTAATATCAAATTATTGTAGCATATCAAATAAGATGAATTTCCAAGACTTGCTTTCCCCTGTCTCTCAGCTAACCAGAAGGATGGTCTCCATGGCACTGCAAAACTGCTTATGTAGTCCATTTGCTTCTACATTTTTATCAAGCCGCTTACCTAATATAATGAAAAATCATTTACGTTTTCCCCCTGAGCTCAATTACAGCAGTACTTGAAACCTGTGGCTTGGACAGGTAAGGGAAAATTAAGAATGGTAATAATGATCAAGTATAAAATCATTAAAGATGCTAAGGTTTCCCTCCCAGTGAAAATGCCTTAAGTGAAAAGGTTTTGTTTCCAGCTAGGCTCACACATTTACAGTTCAGGTTCTGATAGTTACCTCATACCTAGATATGTTACTAAACCACATTTATGGCACTTCAAATATCCTGCCCAGGTCTTATATTGCCTCCTTTGAAGCCTCTCTAGACTGGAACAGAAAATATCTGCAGGTGGCAGAGACAGCATTCTTTGATATGAGGGGAGTCATTTCCTGTAGGTAATGTGTAAAGACCTTCTATTCAATCAATCTTCTGTGAGACCATGATAGGAGCACTAGGACCACCAGGCTGATGATCCAGTGCCATGAGTGATCCAGGAGGGGGTGCCTGCAGTGCCAGACCCTGATTCATACAGGGTATGAGGGCTGTGTAACTGCCTCCTGGGAGAAATTAGGAGACCCTTGGTAAATAAGGTGTGTGAGGAGGGCCTGTGTAATACATACCGAGAAGTTCTGAGCATGGGCCTGATTGAGGCTGGAAAGTTTTGTCAATACAAAGTTCTGCTAAGAAAAAGTTGCCCTTCTTCCCAAAGATGGTGAGGTCATAACTATCTCAAGTTCAGTGAAGACTGAGGGTAAACTGCATGCACTTGTCCATCCTTCCCATTTCCACAGAGGTGTTTATGAATGGATTTATAAACAGACAAGAGGTTGCTGGCTTGAAATTTAAAGGAGCCTGTGGTGTGCTTAAAAATAGGTTAGAATCATAGAAACGCAAGGTTGGAAAGGACCTACAAGATCTAGTCCAACTGTCCTCCTATCACCAATACTAAGCTACTATCACCCACTAAGCTACTAAATCATGTCTTGTCAACATGCTTCTTGAACACTGCCGGGGACGGTGACTCCACCACCTCCCTGGGCAGGCCATTCCCATGCCTGACCACTCTTTGGGAGAAAAAGTTTTTCCTGACATCTAATCTGAATCTCTCCTGGGGCAACTTGTGGCCATTCCCTTGAGTCCTGTCATTAGTTATCTGGGAGAAGAGGCCGACCCCTCCTTTCACAACCTCCCTTCAGGAAGTTGTAGAGTGTGATGAGGTCTCCCCTGAGCCTCCTCTTCTCCAGACTAACCAATGCCAGCTCCCTCAGCCCTTCCTCATAAGACTTGTGCTCCAGACCCCTCCCCAGCGTTATTGTCCTTCTCCAGACATGTTCCAGGGCCTCGATGTCTTTCTTGTAGTGAGGGGCCCAAAACTGAAGACTATTTGAGGTGTGGCCTCACCAGAGCTGAGTACAGGAGGTACAGCTTGTTGTGCCATCCAGCAGTGTATGTGCTTTTCAAGGGCTCTGTGAATCACAAGTATTATGATGTTACAACTCAAAAGTATGAGACTGAATAAAGCTATTGTCATCACCTATCTGTCAGTGTGCTCCTACTTGGACTCCTGACGTAATAACTATGTCTAAAAGGAAAAGATTGCTGTCCTGCATGAAGGCCCTAGAAAAAAATACATCAGGCAAAAAGGCTGGTGGGTGTGTGTGTGTGTTGACGGCAGCTTTTCATAATCCATAGCAAGTTAGCACTTTTCAGGCTACGTTTACTAAAAGGAAAACCAACTTCTGCTTTTTAACAGCAAAAGATCAAGAGGACAGATACTTGCTACATGATTGTGACTACAGGGTATGATTCAGCATCACACTGCAACCTTAAACACGGTTGTAGTTCTGCTTTGCTTCTGTAACCTTCCTGTCCCCTTGCTGGCACTGTCTCTTCTAGGTGGCTTTTCTTCTCCTCCTTTACAGAAACCAGTTCACAATCAGCATATTAATCGCTTTAATAAAGTCACTGCTTGGGTATAAACAGGACTGGAAGAGCAGATTCTTGCATGTTGGAGCTCATCGCTCTAAATTTCTCTTTGTAGTTGCTTTCCCTGGCACTAACAGCTGACTAATGTTGTTTTTCCATCTTTTTCATTCACATGTTTTTCCTACAACTAACCTCTTCCCCAGTTTCCCCCAGCTTAGAGTTCAACTATTGCTCTGCTGTAGCAGGGGGCTGCCAAACAAGTAGCAGAGCTCACAGAACTAAAATGCTTTACTTCTTTATTAACTTTATGGACGTATTAACAGTATAAAAATATGGTTATATTTATGCATGGTGTATCTTGGTAAGCAAGCACCTCATTTTTCTGTAAGTCTGTGAACCAATTATTTTTGCAGCTCCAGTGATGCAAACTCCAGCACTGTTGTGGTCCCAAAGTCCTTTTTTTTGCCCACTTCAGCTAGAATATTCAGGATATGTAGTTTTCCTTCATACTCTATTCACTGGAAAGCTTCCCCTCACCCCCACTTGTACGCAGAAAAGTGGCTGAAGCAGAGACTGTCATTCAAGCTTCAGGTGGATGGGACATACAAGGGTTCAGTTTGGTTACTTTTTTTCCTGATGCTGTAGAAAATCCAGATGTTTCACTGCTTGAGCTGCTGTTCTTTAGAATAACCATCCTCCTGGAACTCCCCCTTTAACACCCTCTGGTATAGCAACAGCTCTTCTCAGAATATACTGGCAAAACAGGTGTGAGAGGAAAAATGAATGTACTAAGTGTATGACTGTGGTGCATCTGACTTGTTTTTATTCTGACAACTTGTTCCACTTGAATCAACTGGGAGACTCGGAGACTGATTACAAAGAGGCCATTGTAATTATACCAGGGCCAGGCTTGTGGTGGCCTCAGCAACGTTCTGGCTGAATGAATTGAGAGTTTGTTTTGGATTATCAAAACTCCACAACTTTCAGTGGTTCAGTATATTACACTTTCAACAAATATAAAAAAAAAGTAGATTGGTGGAATATGTGAAATTATTTTTTTTCTTTTCTCTGCCTATATGAAGAATTTAACAGTCAAGACAGGAAAAAACATTGAATAATTTTATGAGGAACATGCCTCTGAGGTCTACATTAACCGGGTTCAATGCAGACATTCTTCTCAATGTATGTCAGTTCCTAAAACATGGCATGTCAGTGAACTGGCAGAAAGTACTGTATCCTAGTCACTTTTATTCAAGTTTACTCCTCAGTTATTTTCCCCCACCATTGGGACTTTATTTTCTTGATCTAGCACTCCTTTTTTGCTTACAAAAATAGCTCTACACCCTTGCTTTAGGGATCTCCATATCGTCTCCTGAAACTTGGTGTTTGAATTACAAACTCCAAGGTGATGTGCATTTGTGTTACAAATACTTTTACTGAGAACTGAAGATACTGGGAGCTTTCCTGGTTTTTGCAGTTCGTATGACAACTCTCTTCCAAGTCTATTTGTATTTTGTATTGGCATTTTCCCTTTGAATCTGTGAACTTTAGAGACTAGACTTTAACGAAGAGCAGTTTCAGCTGGAATGAACTTGTGCCTTATTGGAACAGCTGTTTATCAATGACCATAAAGAGAATGAATGGAGTCTCAGCTGAGTGCATGCCAGTTATTCTGATACAAACATAAGAGCATGATAAGATATGTATAAAAACGTTGCCAATATTCACGCATATTCCATCTGCCTCTAGCTTTGCTAAGTTTTTTCCTACTTCCCCTCAAGAAAAGTGGTGTCTTGGGTTCATTCACATGTGAGCATTAGGAGTGCAGGCTCCTTTGGGCACTCCTGCACCACAGCTCCTCTCCTCCTTACCCACCTGTCTTTACAAGCTTTGTCAGCCTGACTTTTACTCACCTGCTGGGAAATCACTGCTGTGGCTTTCTGCAATGTGATGATTTGCTGGGCTTCTGGTCTCATTCTATCTAAGAAACAGAAGCAGCTAAGCCTAAGAGAAGAGGAAAAACTAAGGAAGAAATAACTTGACAAACCCCCTTTTCTTGCTTTTTACCCTTTTATATTAGTTGTGGGCATAAAGAGAATGTGGGGTGGTGTTTCACATGAGGGAGTGGGTTTAGCTGAAGGTCTTTTTTGGGGTAAGTCCCTCTGTTTTATAGCTTTGCCTCAGTATCTAACATGGTATAGAGGAACCCCATTCTTTTTTCAGTGGTACCTAGTGACAGGACAAGAGGAAATGGGAACAAACTTGAACATAAGAAGTTCTATCTGAATATGAGGAGGAACTTCTTCACTTTGAGGTTGGTAGGGCTGGAAGAGGCTGCCCAGAGAGGTGGGGGAGTCTCCGTCTCTGGAGATGTTCAAAACCTGCCTGGACAAGTTCCTGTGCAACCTGCTCTGAGTGGACCTGCTCCAGCAGGGGGTTGGACTGGATGATCTCCAGAGGTCCCTTCCAACCCCGTATCATTCTGTGATTCTGCGAGCAGAAGACAACATCCAGAATGACATATGCTAAGTTGGTATAAGCTACCTCATGTTGACGTGACGCTATCCACGCGATAGATCTAGCTGACTCTTAACTAAGTGGTAATTTTTTAAAATTGAGGTGCAATTACATTCTAGGAGCACGTTCTGGTGCAGGTGTGGGCAAAGGTGGACAGGCTTGGGTGCATCAGGGCCTGCCAACAAAGAGCAGAGGCACACCAGCTTGTGATTCTTGGCTCAAAGTCTCTCCTTAAGGAAAGCTGAAATTTTTATTTTAATATTTTAAGATCGGTGACACTTAATCCCTTAAACATTTGATTATTATTTCTAGCAAAAATGGAGTTTTGCAACAGATTTGCATCAAACAGTTTTGAAACCTATTCAATTAGTTTAGCTTTTTAATGTCTCTTCATGTAAGAGAATGCAAATTGGCAGTTACAGTATGAGCTGGAAATTAATTGCTACTTCAACAAAGGATTCAAACACTTTAATGTTCAGGACCCGTTAGTAGCTAGAACAAAACTGTGACTTCTTCACAGATTTAAGTTTCTTGGTTTTCCTTTCATAGTCCTGGCGAAGACTCACAGAAAAGACACCAGGACACAGAGTGTATTTTCATTTTCCTCCAAGCTGAGCAGGCTGCCAGTTGAACACAGAGGCGGCTGTGTGTTAGAAAGGAAAACTTCTTACTATGTAATTTCTGTAATAAGCAAATAAATTTTTTTTTGGTGTATTTTTCCTTCTCTTGCTCTACGTTCCATTTGGGGCTGGAGCAGGAAGGCAGGAGGTGTCCTTTCGCAATCCCTCTCCATGCAGGGAAAAGAGCCGAGGTTACACAAGCCATACAGGCTTCTGCAGAGCGGCGACGTGCTGGGTCATTTTTAACGTGCTGTAGAAATCTCATGGGACTTGCTCAAGGTCACTCTGCAGGCCAGAAGCTATCAAGAATAAAAGTGGTGACTCCTGCTAGCCTAGAACTAGCAGACCAAATTGCATCCCCGAGAGACCTGGCTATGACCACAGTCTGCACATCGCAGACCCTGTTTGCCTTCCTGAGCTCCCTCAGGAGCTCTAGAGTAGTCAGTGTGATGATAACATGACTACTCCAGAGTAGTCATGTAGAGCAGTAACATGACATGTTCATGATAACATTTTCTCCCCCTGAGCTGTCAGTTCCCCCGTGATCTGACAAGGATATTGATACCAACAACCACTAATACTGAGTAGCAGAATAGCTCTCTTCCATAGTGCACCTCTCAAACTCTGTTAAAGAGATTATAAAAACAAATAACTAAATACTGCTAGTACAAACCTTCAAAAATAAACAGGGCTTGTCACAGGAATTACTGATGGATGAAGTTCCCCTTTTGTTTTTTTGGGGAGGGGAGTGAACACTTGAAGCCTGTTTTCATTTTAATGGAAACATTTTTTTGTCAGCTGGCCAATTCAAAATAAGGTTAGCAAAACAAGCCTAAAAATAGCAAAGGTGCAGTACAGCTAAGAAATTGTGAAAGCACTGAGTGAGCTAAAGCTAAATACCATATTATGTCCCGAGTTGAGGACTATATATGTGTGTGTGTCTAAAAATAAATACCTGAATAATAAAATACAAGGCCACGGCTCAGTGGTCTGTTGGACATGGTTAGATAACTAGCTGACTGTATTTCGGATAAATCCAGGTCTAAATGTTACCCTTGCCAAGAAGTGGCTTGCAGTTTTAAAAATACCTGTTTTAAAATTGTTAAAAAGCCAGTCTGTGTAGAGATTGAAATGGGTAAGTTGTGTCCGGAAGACAAACTTGTAAATATCCAGCTGAACGTCTACCATGAGGTCTTGTTAGGTCCTGGTTTCTCACAGGCCTCAAAACTGGTTATGTTTAAAAATAATTGAGAAGATGATTTTCTTTCAGAAGAGGAAAATTAACTAAATCTAAGATCCTGAAGACTTGAAGTGCTGAATTCTTAACATATTTGTTTAGTCCTCATAGTAATATAGTAAAATATTATCCCCTTTGTGCCACTTTCATAACTTGTGGCTGCTCACTTCCTTCTATTAAATTATAGAGTACATGAAGTTTAGATTTGGAGTTTTAATAAAGAATACCGTCTTTGTTATCTAGTGCTGGAAGGAATCAGATTCTTCTTTCACTACCTTTAAAAATCACTATTTTTTTAAATAACCCTGAAAGATGGAGCTTCCAGGAATCGTATGGCTTATCCAGGTGAAGTTCAGATGAAGGATGTTTTCATAGACTGCTTGTTGATTCAAGGGGGTTTTTGATGTGGCTGGAGAAAACCTTACCACACAAGGTTTCTCAGGGTTACAGCTAACAAAATTTCATATGTATTTATTTTATTTTAGGATAAAAATATATAAGCCATGTTATTTTGTGGGAATGTTTCTGTAGTTCAGGAAGGTGGACTCCATAAGGTAAAGAATGATGTCTGAAAACCAAAAAAATCTGAAACTCAAAATTTTAAAGGTCTTTCTTCTTCCTCAGGCTGATTTGCAGCCTGGAGCCAGTGGGCTGTAGGACAGCTCGGTCCAGTCACTAACTGAAGGCAAAGTGGGAGAATATGCTGGGAATGCAGGGTCACCAGGGCCCACTGTGCAGGGAAACCTTCAGGAGCTACCAAGAAAAAAAAATGTGAATTTATTGTGTGAGAAATAAAAGTCTTTGTAAATTGCAGGGGCGATTTAAGTTTCACAGCATCCTTTGTGGTCAGTGCTGTAAATTGCTATTCATGTTGTAGATGAGAATACTGGTTTGAGGTTGCCTGGCCACTTACCAAAAGGGCAAGAGAAGAGTGACACGTACAACTGAAACTGAACTTTTAACCTTTCTGAAGGTATAATGTCCCTGAATTGCAGAGTGAACACTGAGATAAAGCGAGAGCTGCCAAACCTCCTCAGCTATAGATGTTGTCTTCCTCTTCCTTATTGCTCTTATAGACTCTGGGAAATAAGGAATTCCTATTTATTGCTGCGTTATCTCTAGTGACTCCTGTTTTCTCGCATCATTGCAAAGAAGGTCTATTAGTAGGAGGTAGGCCAAAATGAGAAAAAGCAAGTTTTGCCTGCTGAAATTCTCAGAAACTGAAGAAATCTGTGTTTTGGGAGACTTCCCAAACTTTTCAACTTTTGGGAAGTCTCCCAAAACTTGAGAGAAGATGGCTGAAGCAGTGCATGGCTATAATAACTATATTTTAAAACCTGCTGAAATGGAAATACTTTACTTTCTACACACTCAAGGCAATATTTCATTATTTCATTGTTTCTCCAAGTATGCACATGTATATAAATATATATATATATAATTTTTTTTCCCTATGTGAATGTCAAAGGTTCAAATCTGAAGGCATGTATGCCTTCAGATTCTGGGTGCTTAGTGAGCTGACAGTATTTAAACCAGAACAGCAAAATAAAAATGGGATTGTAAGATCTAACTTTACCTTCCAGTAGCAGATACAGTCAGGGTTTTCATTGAGATTTTGAAATTACTTTGTAATGCCTAAATATGTAGGTGACTTGGCAAATCTCTTCTGGAAAGCATTTCTGAAAGATGTAGCTTCACTGATGTTCTGGTGGTTTAGATCCAGTAAGGTAATTACTAATAATACAGTAATTTCATGATTTTGCTCAGTGCTGACTCTTATTGCTAATGTGTGTGTGCTTTTCATTATTTTAGGATATCTATCAGTGGTGTGGCTCATCATGCAATAAATACGAGCGGCTGAAGGCTACTCAAGTTGCTATTGGCATTCGGGACAACGAACGGAACGGAAGGTCTAAATTAATTAGTGTGGAAGAAGGGAGTGAACCAGACCAGCTCATAAAGGTATTGTAATAGGCGAACCGGTTACTGACACAGCCGTGAGTAAAATGCTTTTACGCCTCAGGAACTTAACTAAGATTGGACTCAAACCTTATGTTCTTCAAGGACTCAAGGAGGTCAGATTTAGGTTATGGTAGGCCAGTCTATTCTTTTCCCTCTTTATCCAAGCAGTGTTAAGTTTATTAGGCAGTACAGAGTCTCAGAGTCTGAGAGAATTATTAATCTGAGAATACTTCTACAAGAAGTAAATGTTTGCTTTTTATGGATTAGCTGTAAGGTGATGGAATTAGCCATAGGGTGACTCAATTAACAGCACAGCTCATACCTGAACCACACTCTCTTCTCCGTATGACAAAAGAGGAGCATCAAGGTGGGCCAGCACCGAACAAGAGGGAGGATTGCATGGGGCCAGGCACTCTGCTGTGCATCACCGCTTCTGTTACACACTCCTAACCTCTACTAACCCTACTGAGCCCTTTCCCCAGATATTTAGAAAGTGTAACCATTTACTTAAAAAACAGAATTTAGATTTCATCCCTGAGTTTGCCAAAGTAGGTCAGAAAGAAAAATAATCCCCCAATTTATGGCGTTGTCAGATCTTGAAAAAATTCGTGAGCACTGATGTGTTGTTGCAGGCCGCATACTAATAAAAGCATTGTCACTTGGCATTTGTGTGCTAAATTAAGCTTTTTCCATTCATCCTCTAAAAAGAAGGAAGAGGGAAGCAGCGTCATAAAGCAGTCCCTCGATAAAACGGAAAATATTATTTCGTTAGAATATTAGCTTGTACTTCAGATTAACGTCAGGCAGTAAGGCTAATGGTGCGTGCAGGTATGCTATTAGTTCTGATGGTGCTTACGCTTCATTTTGTCACAGGGACTGTAAGTAGTTATTGCCTAAGCAGCAAAACCTGCCGGGTACTGAGCTGCCAGCACGAGGCCATGCTGGCTGTGGTGATGCCTTTGGATGATCTGTCTTGTCCGTCTGCTGGCAAAGCCTTTTTTGCCTGTGGGTGTGAGCACAGATGTGGCTGTGCTCACAAGCAGGGGAGGTGGCACCCAGTGCAAAAAAAAAAACCCAACCCCCATCCTCTGTCTGGCTTTTACTTCCTTGTACAGACTTCTCACCCAGGCTCTGATGTGGCACAAATTTTACACCCAAAACTTGTATGAGAACAGGTTGATAATTAGAGCCCAGCCTTCCGCTCTTTGACTGAATGATGGTATTGAGTTGCAGCTCGCTGCTGGCCGGGGCTGGGTGGCACTGTGGGAACCCGCTGGCACGGTCCCCTGGCAGCAGCCTCCTAGTGCCAAGCCCATCCCGGGCTTACAGCTCCAGGATCCGCGTGGGGCTCCTGATAAGCTCACGTGAGAGCTGGGAGCACTGATCAGAACTGCTGCCCTTTGCACCTCCTATCCAACTAAGGCAGGGATGCAGATACAAAGCCAACCTGCTGGGATGGTGGTCAGGAGGCCACCTTCCTCCTCCCCTGACAGGCTTACCAGCCACATGGATAGGCTGGCCTTGCCCCTGCATCTCTTTGCCAGATTATTATTTTTTTCAGCTGGGTGCAACTGTTGTTTTTTAGCAACCTTGACACATGGTTAAGAGCAGGAAAAATGCCAAGGTTGCATTTTGATCCTGTAGTGCATTGTTACTGCATCAGGGAATAAGTCTTTTCTTCACTTGCTCAGCAGTGCATGAAGAAGTTTCTGCTTTTCCTTTCGGGTTGAGAATGCAGAGGGGAGAAACACGGGTAGTTTAATGTAAATAAGTTCATGGCTTTCATCACCACTGCTGAAATGAGCCTGACTCAAGTGAGTTTGTCAGTAGCCAGGGCTTACCTTCTAGCCTGCATCGTGCTGGATAGGCTTGGTTTTGGACGTGCTGCTCACATAATGGTGTTTGCAGCTCGGCTGTGGCTGTCCCAGTCTAAGCTCTGAAATGTGCTGCTAATAAACCAGGGGTGTAGTTTAGCTTCACGAACATGCAAAACCTATTCATTTCCATTCCTGCTCAAATCATATCCGGTTCCTGGTCTTCAATTTGATTTCTTCTTGCTCCCACAAAATTGTTTCTTACTTACTGTAGCACTTATTGGGGCTGACTGCTCTGAAACTGATACTGTGCCTGTTTCTTCCCTCCCCGGCAGGATGGATGGATTTTTGTAATCTTCAGCTTTCTTAGAAAAAAGTTGATTTATTTTCTAGGGAAAAGAATTCCATACTTTAAATATTCATTTTGTCATCCAGTGTGCCACTGAAAGCAGAATGACATTTCCTAGAATTATCTCCTCTGATACATGAGGAATGGTTCCTCCTCTTGTGAGATAGAAATCTGCTCCCGCATCAGTGGCTAAACTTGCTCATGCATCGCTGCTAGAAAAGTGTTGACCAGGCAGAGACCCACCACAAATACCAACGGAAAGAGCTGATAGTGATCTTATCTGGGCTCTGTAAGCACAGAGACGTCACTCCCAGGCAGTAAAGCAAGACTACTGAGCCCCCATGGAGGCAAGACACAGGCTGAATGGACAATCCCTGCCAGATTGCATCAAAAGAACCATGGCCAGCAGGTGGAGGGAAGTGATTCTGCTCTTCTGCTCCGCTCCGGTGAGACCCCACCTGGAGTACTGTGTCCAGCTCCGGAGTCCTCAGCACGGGCAGGCCATGGACCTGTTGGAAGGGGTCCAAAGGAGACCACAAAGATGATCAGAGGGCTGGAGCACCTCTCCTCCTACGAGGATAGGATGAGAGCGTTGGGGTTGTTCAGCCTGGAAAAAAGAAGGCTCCAGGGAGACCTTTTAGTGGCCTTCTAGTATCTGAAGGGGACCTACAGGAGAGATGGGGAGCGACTCTTGATCAGGGAGTGTAGTGATAGGACGAGGGGTAATGGTTTTAAACTGAAAGAGAGGAGATTTAGATCTTACGAAGAAATTTTTTCCTGTGAGGGTGATGAGACACTGTAACAGGTTCCCTGGAGAAGCTGTGAACAGTTACTCGTTCTGCTGAATCTTTGGCCACAATATTTAGATTGTGTTACAGGAAGTTTTTCATCTGCATGGGACCAATCCAAAAATAGGCAACGCGTGAGTCAGATTGATCGCTCTGGAGTCACCACATTAGGGTTAGAGCTAACAACGCTGCTTTGTTTTTTTCTTTAACCAAAAGGCTTGAAAGCTGAAGCTGGGACCAGACTCTCCTAGGGTCACTTGCTAGCCCTGTCAGAAACCCCCTCAGAGAGAACTCACAGCACCACATCTGTGTACCCAAGAAGTCACTGAGGTCTGAGAGTGCAGCCACAGTAAGAGGTATCCATGCTCAGAACAGACCATTTTCTGACTGCATTCTCTGCTCTAGTTCTGAAGAGAAGACAAAACTGAGGAAGCTGAATTTTAGACATAGTTTTCCATGATGTCATTACTGGGCACTGTGGGAAAAGGTGAATGGGGTGAGTGAATGATTCAGGTGCGCAGTTGCTTTTTTCTTGGGAAGTTATTGTCCACCGTTTGGCTACTGAATGTATATGCTGGGCTTCTACTTTCAGAGTAATGACAAACTGGAGAAGAGAGGAATCAGAAATGTCTGGTTTTGTAAAGTTTTCTAGTCAGTCAGCAAGCTGAATGCAGGAAACACAGAAATTCAGTCCCCTTCTATTTAATCGTACATGTTCAGCTAACACTTTTCAGGATGGTTCTGTTCTCTCTGCGGCCAAAACTGTCTGATTCTTAGGACTGTTTTAATGTTCCCCTATAAATTATTCTTTTAAATCTGCAGCTTGTGCTAGAGTTTGTACTGCTGAGGCTTTTGGGTTTTGTGTAGTTTTTGATGCTCATGGCTGAAATAATGAAACCTGAGAAACATGACTGCTGAGGTCTGAAACCACAAGACAATGAAGGATCATGTTAGTACTCATCTTTGAAATCACTCTTCTGCCTTTAAACAAAAAATGCCACGATTTTTGTTTACTCAGCATTTGTATTTGTCGTGTGCCTGGTTTTGCTAGAATTCTAGGGACCTTACAACAGGTGAGTGCAAACTCGTGTCCCATAAAATACTTGTGTAAATATTCAGCTAGTTTAAATGTTGAGCAGCAGAACCTCTTCCTCCTTTTCTGATAATGCAGCCGTTCTCCTCCCTCCTTTCTCTTTCAGTCTCCTAAGAAACACTTCATTCTGGGAAGTCCTGAATGCCATTGTGTTCAGTGGTGATTGGTTTTGGCTGGGGTGTGAATAATTACAATGGCTTGTCCGCATTACAGCCAGTCACACCTTGCCACCTCTGTAACTGGAAAGGGACTGGTAGCGCTACACGGTGCTAACTCAGTCATGTGGATAAAAATCTCAAGAGCACAGAAACTAAGAAGAGCCCATTGCAAACGCAAGTTTCAGAGGAGACCCAAATAATGCAAACAAATGTCACCACAATGTTAAGCTCCAATAAATCTTAAATTAGCTGGATGCATGTTTGGGCATATGAACAGAAGAGCAGGACCACCCCCTTCTTGCCTGTTAAATTCAGGCCCCTAAAAATGATTTGCTACAAACCAAAGATAATTTCTAAGAGCATCACGAAACACAGTGAGGTAAAACGAAGGCTTGCTGTGACTTGTGACAAGCATAAATGGGTTTGATGGTGCAAGGACATGCCTCTCTGAAGGAGTTAGGCAGGTTCCCGCAGTCTCTGGTCCTGCCCTGTGGATCATTGCATAAGGCTCGAAGAGCAGCACGTGCCCCACCAATTTGGTACCTGTTCCTTTCCCAGAGCCAGCCAGAGCAGGATCTGCCATCACAACTCTGCAAAAGCAAAAATTGCTATTGCTGCTCTAGAACATTTGCATTTCTTCTTGTTCCCTTGCTTTTGGTTGTATTGAGAGGTCGAGTCGTGCCAAGGAGAGGTTTGTTTGGTTTGTATACAGAGGAGTGGAGGAACAGCAGGGAGTGAGGGTGATGCAGGAGGAAGAGGAGGAGGAGGAGGGGCAACTTCTTTTGCGGAATACAAACTCCAGGCATTTGTTAGGGATGAAAAAATTGTTTAATTGTGTAGCTTGTACACAGTTTTACTCAAATGCTACAAGTTCCTAAGCAGAGAATTGCATTTAACTATTATGGGCCTGCCCTGCCCATTAGCAAGAAAGTGCCCTGTATGAAAAATATCTTAATGAAGTCATATTAGGCCAAATTATCCATGGCTTTGGGAATGTGTAGACCAAAGTAGTATCTTTTATTGTCTGGATTGAGGCAATTGGAAAAAAATCACAGAATCACAGAATGCTTTGGAGCTGGAAGGGACCTCTGGAGAACACCTAGTCCAACCCTCCTGCTAAAGCAGGTTGCACAGGAGCGTGCCCAGGCAGGTTTTGAACGTCTGCAGAGACAGAGACTCCACCACCTTTTTGGGCAGCCTCTGCCAGGACTCTGCCACCCTCAGAGGAAAGAAGTTCCTCCTTATGTTTAGATGGAACTTCTTACGTTCAGGTTTGTTCCCATTTCCTCTTGTCCTGTCCGTGGGCACCACTGAAAAAATCCTGGCCCCATCCTCCTGACACCCATCCTTTAAGTATTTATAGGCATTGATCAGATCCTCCCTCAGCCCTCTCTGCTCCAGACTAAAAAGGCCCAAATCCCTCAGTCTTTAAAGTGGACGAGCTTCCACAGAATTTGGGGAAATAAATACTAGAAATGGATTTCAGTGCCAGGGTAGAGGCGGTACTGAACAGTCACAAAGGAGAAGGGTGAGGATAGCGGAAATGTCAAATGAACTCAAATGGACAACTTTCTCAGCTTCCCTTCAATCTGTATGGGTCACATTTACCCCTCAGGAGGACAAATACCCTTCTTCACTGGGATGGCTTTGGTTGTATCTGCTGCAGACATCAGCAAGAAGGCGATTTGGGTCTTGCCATTTTGAACAGTGAGAGTCTGTACGATACAAACTCAGAAGAGTCCGTGGGCAAACATACTGCACGTGCTTGTGCACCTTTCACAGCAACATCTGTCCCATCTGAGGAGTGGCAGTTTATTAATCATTACACTGTTTAATTAAAATTTATGATGGGCAATGGATGTGGATACAAAGTACAAACGCTTTGCCCTTCAGGGAGCCAGTTTCAAGCTGTCAAAACCAGGCGTCCTGTTTTCTTTCTAATTATCGAGTGTATCGCCTTCATTAAGGACAGTCCTTTTTCTCCATGTAAATTGCCTTTTAAAGGACTAATTATGCAACCTGTGCTCAGACATAAACATGCATGGCCTGGATTTCAGTCCAGCTTTGCCGCTTGGCACCAGCTGAGCATTTGGCCCAGTGTTTTCCCCAGGCCCAGGGAGAAAATCAGCAGGGGTTTTGCCCAAGAATAGCTGAGGCTGGTGAGGAGGAATCTTCAGCAAGGTTGTGAGTTGAATTACCCATAACTTACTTCTTCAAGCTGCAGTTTTCAATCTTGGATGCCTGAAGCCACATACTTAAGTGACAGGGAACTGAACAGGAACTGCAGGTGGCAAGAACATCTGAAAGTCAGGTGTTTAATTAAGTCTCTAAATACAAATTTCAGTGCCTGCATTAGAAATTCTACTTCAAAAAGTGTTCAATGCTGCATGGCATGAACTACGTCGTTTACAAATAGCTCCAATAATAGATGGTTGAAAACCCAATTTCTTATCCTGGGAAAGATGCTGCTATGCTGGGCATTTTAGTGAATTTCTAAAATTGTAATGAATTTCTGGAAGTGCTTGCAATTATTGTTTGCATTCTTGTGAGTGAGAAAACCACTCAGCTTTGTCAGGTTTTCTTCTTCAGCAGCTGTAGTGTTTGCAGGGTTACCATGTTAGTCAATTATAATCTTATAATTATATGTTGGAATATTGATGGAGTTTGTAATGTCTTTTTTCCTTTCTGTGCTAGACTATTAAGAAATCTATTGCTGAAAAACTACTATAATTTTCAGTGAATGAGCATAAAGAAGAAGACTAAGGCCAAAGAAAAGACTTGTTAGCAGTTTTCTCCATATGGAGCTGTTAGAGGTTATTTCTGTGTACTTTCTAGCAACAGGAGGATTTCATGGAGAACTCACAGGATGGTGTTTCCCTGACGTATAAAAATCTTGGAGATATGCTGTCCCTGGAATCCAGCATCTCCCTAAGACAAATGCACCCTGAGAGGATGTTCCCTTTTTTCCCTCCTTTCTCCCCTCTTTTTTCCCCCTTTTTGCCCCCTCTTTCTCCCCCCTTCCCCCCCTTTTTTCCCCCCTTTGTTTTTTCCTGCAGCTCTGCCTCATCCCAGCCCCTGTGCAGAGCAACTCCCAAGGGATCTCTGCTCAGGGTTGCCTTTGAATTTTCTTAAGTGGAGGTTCTGCAGTGCAGGCAGGGCTCAGGGAAGAAAGCTTTGTAGTTGGTGGGGTTTTTTTTCAGAGGAGTCTGAATATGCACAGATTGCTGCTCTCTATCCAGGCCATATAACACTGGAGTAAAAGTCCTCTTGCCTCTGAGCAAGGGTGAAGAACAGCTGTGTAGAAGAAAGCGTTCCATGTGTTGTGGGGTCAGTTAATATTTCCACCACCACCGAGTGTGTAACGCTGAAGAAGTATCTAAACATAATTGTATTTACTGCAAAGCAGGTTATTAGGGCCAGGTATCTCGCTCATATAACCGCCTATGACTTTGATACCACCTGTCTTGGCCTGTAAAAATAAGAGGTAGGTAGCATTACATAAAGTGGATTTAAAAATTGGAGTAATCAGTGGTGCAACTTGCAATTTTTAAGAGCTGTAAATCAAGGCCCCTTTGAACATATTGTCTCCTTTAAATAAATTTGGAGGAGGTGTAGGAACTTAAAAACAGAAAACGAGTTAGTGGAGGGCACCTAAACTAGTTTCCTCCAGCTTGCTCCCTGCTGCTTCAAGCTCCACAGGGTATTTCTTTGCCATGCTCCTCTTTTTACCCCACTATCGCTGCTGGCGGTCCCGTGTGGTGGCATTGAAATACCCTCCTGCGAGAGGGTGGGTGCTCACGCTTACAAAGGAAAAAACAAGGAGTTTTCTGACTTTTAGCAGATAAGTGTCTGAGCTTTCCTGTTAGAATCTGTTACTTGATTTACTGCCGTTAATTATTTTCCAATAAATAAGCACGCACTGTCACACAGCAAACACAGGGGGTTTATTTAGCCATAAGACTTTCAAAATGAGATCTGCAAAGCTCCAGAGGCTTCAGGGGGTGCCTTGACTTCTATGTCCCAGTAAAGCAGAAAAGAACCAGGCATCTCGAGCATACATGCAGGATTTAGGTCTCATTTCTAATTCCTCTGCTGGTGTCAGAGGAGTGAGATTTAAAAAATGAGTCAGAAAGGACCAATATAAATGCAAAAAAGAAAAGATGTAGGGGCGATTACTGATTGTATGTTTAATTATGCTGCAGGTGGCTGAACAGCTCGATTCTCAACGTTAAGCAGCATTAATGGTCACAAAAAGGCTTGTTGTGTTGGCGTAGTTGCTGCCATTCACCCTCCCGGTTTCTTGAGGGTGGGATCACTGTTCATCTTTAAGGCATTTGAAGATCACACAGGCTGGGATTTTCCTCAACTCACTTTCATGCACACCTGATCTCAGCGTAAATCACTGCCTTAGACACTGCCCGCTGTGCTGTCCCAGTGAGACAGAAGGTAGCTTCTTTTACCTTGGAGGCAAACTCATGGAAAACATCAAATTTGTACTCTCAAGAGTGATCTGGGTGCCGGTTTTTGTGAGCGTGTTATCTGTGGCCTGTTTCACAGGGCAGAAAAGAAAAGTTAGAACATTGTTCTCATACTAGTGAAGGCTTTATATTCAAATTACCCCAGACAGATATGCAAAGTCGCAAATACTGTATGAAAAGCTGCCTCAGCCTAATGCCCTGGTTTTAGGAAGGTAAGCATGGAGCTATGATATGATTTGCATTTGAAATTCCTGAGACGACAGAAACTGGCTAAAAATGGAGGCCAGAGTTTATGCATCAAAACTGCCACAAGCAACTGATGCCTTTTGCTGTTTTATAGCAGCATGAACGCACACAGCTCAGGTTTAGACCTTAACACCAGAAAGTCCTTTTGATAAGTTACATGCCAAACCCTCCGATATTAACAGTGTACCAGAACTGTTTGTTAACATAAAACATCCTTTCTGGCTGCTGCTTAGTACATGCTGGCTGTTCCCATCTCCCTCTCAATCTCTGTTGAGGCAGGTGGGAGGTCTTCTGCTCAAGGTGAGCATGTGGTGACATCAGGTGTTGCTGGAATTGCTAGCGAGAGGCAAATCCAGGCAGAAACCCTGCCAGCTACTTGGGAGCAGTTTAGTAAAAGGATTATTTTTATTATTTTCCTGGTGGGAGTGTATTTCTTTCTGAGACTATAAATTGATGGAAAGAGCTCTGGGTGAAATAAGCAGTGAAATAAGCATATTCAGCTATTCATTATCTGACCAATGTCAAAAGTTGGTTTTGTCGGCAGCAGAAGATCCTTGTGCTCCGGCAGGAGAAGCAGCTAAAATTCTTTGCTGTGAGGGTGGTGAGACCCTGGAAGAGGTTGCCCAGAGAAGCTGTGGCTGCCCCATCCCTGGAGGGGTTCAAGGCCAGGGTGGAGGGGGCTTGGGGCAACCTGGTCTGGTGGGAGGTGTCCCTGCCCAGGGCAGGGGGGTTGGAACTGGATGATCTTGAAGGTCCCTTCCAACCCAAACCATTCTGTGATTCTGTGATTCTGTGAAATAGCCTCAATTTGCCCCAGGGGAGGTTCAGATTGGATATTAGGAAAATTTTTACACTGAAACGATTATTAAGCCTTGGAATGGGCTGCCCAGGGCGGTGGATGAGGCACCATCCCTGGAGGGATTTAAAAGATGGGCAGATGTGGTGCTTGGAGACATGGGTTAGTGATGGGTTTTATCAGAGTTAGGTTGATGGTTGGACTAGATGATCTTAAAGGTCCCTTCCCACCTAGACAATTCTACAAGTCTATGATATTTGAGGCAGTATTTATTTCAGAGAGACATTCCTCGTAACACTTTTCTTGGCTTTGAAGGTTAATAAAAATCTAGGCCTTTATCTGCCAATGAGTTCCTGCTGTACCAATAGCTGAGACCTGTTGTCCTGCAGGGAGGGTTTATCCTCTGTCACAGCCCACGTGTACCTCCAGTGTGAGGGAGCAGGATAGACTTGTTTATGTCAGAGCATTCAGGAAAGTAAATGAAGAGCTGCTAATCCTGATTGTTTTATTATAAAAGTATGAAGTAAAAAAAAATGTCAGACCCACAAGCCAGTTTTAAGCTGTGTAAATGTTTTTCCTTCCAATGCTTTCAGTGTATAAAGAGGGGAATCAGAGTGGTTTTGAGGTGTCTGACACTTGGGATCACAGCCACAACAAATAGTTCAGTTTCAGACCCAGAAACCTAACCCAAACTGTTTATAGTGAGAAGAAACACAAACACAGCGCTTGTGTACACAAGTTAAACTGTACAAAACTGGTTTTCTCTCTTAATTAACCTTCACCTGATGTGTTCTTCAAGTATTGTTTTCCTAGTTGGATTTTCAGCCTCACTGAACTCTTTAAACTTCTTGCTCCCATTAAATCAATATCAGCTATATTACGCTGCTGAGCTGGCTTCTCCAGTTATGAAGACAATGTTTGCTAAATTTCTTCTTGTGAGGAGTTTATTTTAAATTATTTACCATGTCACATTCCTGCAGATTAGAAACCTTTTGTCTATGATTTCTTCTATTCTTTTTTTTTAAGGGTAAGGGGGTGGAATTTCATTTGTCAGTAAAAGCTTTGTCTCTGTTGCACTTCTCTGAGGGGGTGCAGATATTTACAGTGAAGAGCTCTTGTACGTAAGAATATCGAAGGGAATTAGGGTTTTGTAGACAGGATAAACTACACTGCATTTTCCACACAATAAAGAGTGAACTTGGGCAGTGGTTGTAGAACTGACGTTCTGTTGTTTCCGCTACAAGATTCTTGTGGGAACCCAAGAGGATTAGCACAAAGGTTTAACAGAACTTAAAAACGCAAAAGTTAATTAGTGTGGGTTGACTTCCGGTTACCCAGGCCCACAAACCCACCCTGCACACCTGAAAATGCTCTCTTGGGGACACAAAACAGCCTGGCCACACTTTTCCCCAGACATTGGCAACTTCAAACCATTCCTCTCGTAAATACACGAGCGCACAGACAGGTTTTGAAAATTTAAAATCATTATTCTTATTCTTTACTGCAGTAGAAATAATCTGAAGAATAATTATGGGCCCTGAGACCATACCCATGCCGCATGCTTCTTCATTCTTTGGGATTAGCACCTTTGTAGCTGCTCATTTCCAAACCACAGAGACTCTTCATACCCCTTCACCTTACGGGCCATTGACAGATTAAGGTACCAAACCTCCCCTCGCTCTCTGTTGCTCTGCCACACAATGATGCTTACCCTCTCCCCAGCGTTGCGTCCTACATGCAGGTTTCTCAGAGCCCTGCAGAAAAGAACGAGCAGCTTTTGCCTTGGTGAAGGTGCACACAGGCCTCGTGCCACTATTCTGCAGCGACCACTCTGACCTCACGGTCTACATGAGGCTGGTTGATCACTCGGGGCTTCATCTGCTTCACACCTACCTCAGAATAAGACATGCCCACAGCTGGCTACGGCAGAGCCCACCTTTCTTCACATGGCTATAGCCTAAGGCCAGCTTATTTCTCAAGGAGAGCATCAGACGGCCGAGTTAGAGTTGTTTCAGTAAAAGTTTTCATTAATCTTTAGGTCTTGTCTATGTCACTACGCTGGGTCGTGAGATGTAAAGACCTACTGGAGCAGCCTGACTGTCTGTATAGGGTGAATTATATGAGCAAGGTCCCGTGTATGTAGCTGCCACAGGATTTGTGTGAAGCTAACAGTATATATAGATCAGAAGCAGAAGACTCAACGTCCTTTGAACCGTCTGTTGGTTTAAGTCACTTTATCGGGGAACCTTGCTGAAAAGCGTTGGGAGCCTGTGACTGTAGTCTCAGCTGGCATCATTTATTTTCTTTTTGATGCATCACATGAGGATTACCTGGATAAAGCTGCATCTCAGCCAGCCATATGCTCAGGTAATGATGCAACCCAATTTCAGCGTAGCAGCTAGCTGTTGTTCAATACACACTTTGTAATCTTACTGATAAAATTATCAGTTGTCATAACATCCAGGGATGTTGTGATCCAGGATAACATCCAGGACTCAGCCATCGCATGGGAGTTTGCCTTAGAAGGAGAAAAGACAACTTCTCTGGAAGGCATTTCTTTGAGACAAAGATGTTTTTTTCCAGCATAAATTGTGTTCTGTTTAGGCACAGAATTTTTCCTTCCGTGATCTGTTCCATCCACCAGTCTGTAAGACAAACTGCCTGAAATTAATGCATGTTGGGAATGATGCAAGTCGTTCCCAGCAATACAAAAGTGTAGTGACTGGATGTATTTCGTACAGTACCACTTCTTATATTCACAGAACCACAGAATATCAGGGATTGGCAGGGACCTTGGAAGATCATCTAGTCCAATCCCCCTGCCAGAGCAGAAACACCTAGAGCAGGTCACACAGGAATGTGTCCAGGCGGGTTTGGAATATCTCCAGAGAAGGAGACTCCACCACCTCTCTGGGCAGCCTGTTCCAGTGTTCTGTTACCCTCCTTTAAGTGGAACCTCCTCTGTTCCAGCTTGCACCCAGTATCTATGGTGCACGCTGCACCTCTTCACAACTGGTGTCTTCACAGGCTTTAAACCATTTTAACCTTGTATCATCTGCTGGTTTTGATACCGACACACATGGCTGTACCTGCCTGTTAGTGGTTCAGCTTAAGGTTTATTCTGACAGCTCTCTTGCCTGCACAACCCTTCGCAGAAGCCCTAGATTTTTTCACCTGGTGGGAGGAGAAGCACATCTTGTCCTTTATTAGCAAGGGTCCCCAAAATAGCTGCAAACAAACACAGGGAGAAGGGAGCACCTTCAAGACCCTTCTCCATTTATTTTGGGGCTTCTCTGAGAAACTGCAGAATTACCAAAATGAGTTAGGTTCCTTTTCTTCTTGCCTATGCTGAGGTGCAGGGCTGGCTTTGCCCAGAGAAGCTGCTCTGGGAGCTGCTGTTCAGGGAGTTGGGAAAGGATTTCCCCAGAACCAGAATGTCTCTGCCCCTTTCCAGGGCAGTTCAGCTCATTCCTGTAACTGCACCTGCATAAAGGAGGTGTGGAACCTCCTTTGCTGTGCTGCTACTGATGAACTGACATGTCCTGAGATGAGACTTAAGGACAATAATTCTCTATCTAGTTCAGAAAAATAGTACACACGTTTTTTGAGACACCAACAGGTCAGGCCAGCAATCTAAATTCTGCTGAGGCCAATTTTAAAGCCCAATTTTTAAATTATAGAGGCTGCTTGGTTTAATTGCCACCAGAGTGGTGTGCCTCGACATATGAATATGAATAGAGAGGATGCTTCTGAGCCTCTCTAGAGATGCTTTAGATATACAGATGCTTTCAGGAACACCGACAGGCACTATTTAGCCTTGCTTAAAACCAGTCAGAATGGCAATCCCATAGTTTTCAAAGACAAAGTTTTATGAGCAGTTTATTTTTTTATCTCTTCAAGTGTCTTACAACAAAGCTGCCAAATAATTCTGGTGCAACTGGTGTTCTATATGCACAGCAAGGGAAAACGCTGACTTTAACTAATCAGGAATCACATTTTTTGTGTAATATTTTTGCTGGAAATACCTAATTAAGCAGAAAACTAGCACGTATGGACATCTGGAAGTTTTATTAACAGGTCTCTTTATCCTCTTAAGCATCACTGAAAGTCAAGTGTTATAAAACCCTCAAACCTATTGAGTGTCTGGTGGGGTAAAGAAGCATGCCTCTTAATTGGCAATTTTCTGACACTTGCATTACAAAGACAACATTGTTCTTGGTGCTTTACAGCTGCTGGTTAGTGTGAAAACCCAGTAAGGGAAACACTTTTAGAACTTTTGTGCCCGTTGTTTGTAGCCATTCATCAACACTCTGCTATGAAAATCTAGTCCTGCTTGGCCTATACATTAGTAGATCTGCAGCCAAGTAGGGTAAATTCAGGACATGCTGACTGATCGCTACTGAAAAGCTATTGGTAGCATTTTTTCTTAAACACTCAGGACATTACTTTTTCTTCTTAAACGACTAAAATATTTTAGATCAAACGGGAGCGATCACACTTAACAAGGCCAAGCATTTTACTGGCTTTACCAGGTCAGGAAACTCAACAGATGGCAGATATATTAAATATTTAGGCTATAAAGTGGCTTTTTCCCAAATTGCAGCTGTATGCTTTGTCAGGCTTCCCTGTTATCAAATATTGACAGTGTTTTTGCATGTGACTCCATGGTACATGCAAATGCACTGTGTCAATAGGAAGGCTGGCACTACCCTTAGCTAATTTTTCCTCTTTAGAGAGGATTAAGAATCTGTATCCAATTTAATAATTGGGTACTTTATAGGGTCAATTGAAATCTTTTTAAAGATAATTTCAACTCGTAGATACTTCACTTTGTCTACTTTCATTGTAGTATTTTCAAACCGTTTAAGAGTAATGCCATTCCAAAAATTGTAAGACTTACTAGCTGACAGTTGAGAAGTTACTGGGAGGAAAAGAGGAAGGCAGACACATAGAGCAGGATCACACAAACCTCTGTTCTGCATATTTGTCTGTGTACGTGCCGTTCAAGCTTTTTTTTTTCTATATAATTTCCTATCCTAGTCTATAGACAACCAGCAAGTTGACTTGCAGGAAAGAAATTGTGTAAATCTAACGCTGCTGGAGATCTGAGACACAGTTATTTAAACTCACCCATACATTTGCCAACAAATCATCCATGAGTTTGGATGTAGACTGGATTCCGTGTAAGGATGATCCCGACTAATCCATTACTGGGACAACAGGTTACGGTGTTCAGGTATTTATACGATAGCACCTGCACTCTCTCTGCATTGAATTTGTTATTCTCCTGCTGTACAGGTTTTAGGGAGCAAGCCAGCACTTCCCGAATGTGGTGATGATGAGGATGAGCAGGCCGATATTACAAACAGGAGAAGTGCTAAACTGTATATGGTAAGTAATTTGTGTTTCTTTTAGTTAGGTACACTCAACAGTATTCATGCACATAGTGCCCTCATACGTGGAGTTCTGGCTTCAGTTTTAGAACGGCGGTTTGTGAGTTAATTTGCAGCCAATGGCCATGTTTCTCAAAGGATGTCAATCAAGACAGCCCAGGTAATTTGGGGGGAAAAAAATGGATTGTAGTCCTGTTTACTCAGAAAACAAGTTAAGCACCCAGTGCAGGGCAAAGAAGAACTAACTGATCTTAAACTATATTTCTCATCTTCTTGATGTTAAAAATGTGAGTTTTAGTAGTCACGTGTGATTTAGTTATTCTTAGCAGAGTTTGAGAGATGGACAGCTTTGTTGTATTTTTCTGATCAAAATGCAATCGAATTTGAATGCAAATCTCCCTTCTTTTGCAATGCCCCTTTCCTCCTTCCTCACCTCAGCTTATCCCTGACCAGAACAGTGCCAATGTCAGAAAAATTACCTCTAAGCAAAATGGGCAAATTTTTTACTCCATTTAAATCAGTAGGAATTTTATTTTTACATTTATGGAATACATTATTCAACAAACAGTCTGTGATTAACTTTGGTAGTAGTCTAAAATATTGTCTTCATTACCAGAGCCAAAGCAGACATGGATTTTTGTGTATGGTCCTTTCTCACAAAAAAAAAATAATTCTGAAATTAAAATGTATAGACATTCCATTGGAAGAAGCCACTGAACTGAAAAACTGAAGAACTGAGAAAACCCCAAGCTATTTCTAGGTCTGTATTTTCTATTGGGTTTTGTTTTGTTTTGTTTTTTTCCACAACTGCCCTTTCTTTCAAATTCTCCCACTTGAGGAAAGAAGTGAGAAAGTATTTGGGAAAAGAGGATGTTTTTCATGAAATCTAGAGAAGACTTTTATCCCATCCCCCCAGAAAAAAATAATAATAATATTTTCTTCTGAAGATGGCAAGAGTATCTTTTTTTTTTTACAAGCCCACATTAGCATTGAGATCTGGACCTTTCTCCTCAGCGCACGTGGCTCGTGCAGTGAGTGAGGTTGCCCTGTGTGATAGAAGAGAATCTTCCCTTGGCAGAAGGATGTACGTTCTTCCCTACAGGCCTGTAATGAGAAGGGTTTGGTCCAACAAGTGGCAGCACTCTTGACAGCACTAAGTGCTGCTGGATCCCCATGTGTGTGACCTTTTAGGTGCCATCTACAGCAGCTTCGAAGCAGCTGTGCGGTGTGAGAGAGGGTGAGTCTCTCCCGGAGCCACCTCTCTCCCTGCCCATTACATGATCCTTCCCCTCACCATGTGTTCCCGTTCCATTCTTGGCAGAAAAATAATGCACTTATTAATCGTTACAGCAAAAAAAAGGTTAAAAAAAAAAAGGAAAAAAAAAGACGACCTGCAGATATAATCAGGACCGTTGTAGTAGGATGATACTAGAACAGAGCAAAGTACTGAGAGTTTTGGAATCCTAAGAACTCTCAGAAAATTCTGGGGATATCTAATAAATTCCTCTAAGTACATGGGCCCTACTGACAGAGCTCTATTAGCTAAATTTAAATATGGTGCAATATACAGTGAGTGTTAAAGTCAGGAGGCAGGTCTACAGTGGGACTTTGCAGTAGGTACAGTTGTATGCAGTGCTAATTTCCATCTTGTGCTTCCACAATATAAGATACAATGGTATATTTAAAATTAGCATTGAATTATGAAAATAAATAAAGATTGCTAGAAAAGTTATTACAAGAGGAATAACTTATTTTTAGGAGGAGTAACGGGTCTTTTCAGCCACGCAGGAGTGAATTTTAAAAGGCTTTAAAGGTTTACCTGAATTCGCAGTGGTGGTAAGGGATTACAAAGCAGATTCTTATATTACAGGTTCCAATTTAAAAATCATAGGTTACAAATGTAGATATTTCACTTGCTAATATCAGTGTAGGACTATGTTATTATAATTTCAAATGTTCTTGTTCAGCATGTACGTACATGTACCTTTGGCTTCAGTGTGGGTTGCTTGGTAGCAGAAGGGGACACGTAGAGACTCCACCAATTCAGCTGATCATATAGGAGGAAATACCGAAGATTTTTTTAACTGTGAGGCATTCACTGAATAAGCAATTGAATTGAAGGTGGAAGAGAAACAGATGATTTATTTTAAGACCTTGAGAGACATGGATCCAACAAACTCACTAAAATTAACACAGCATCTCCCTCTATTGGTTGTAAAATGAAATGAAACAAGAAAATTACTCATTAGCCTATGTTACTTTCCAGCAGCACACAAATTTATTACAGCCTGGTTTTTATAGCAATTATGAGAGCAGAAATTAATTTGGTTATAAATGCCAGAGCTGATGTAAATTTGAAAAGATTCCTTTCTTAGGTGTCAGATGCGAGTGGATCCATGAAGGTGTCCGTGGTAGCTGAGGAAAACCCCTTCTCCATGGCTATGCTTCTGTCTGAGGAGTGCTTCATTTTGGACAACGGTGCTGCCAGGAAGATCTTTGTGTGGAAAGGTAAGAGATCACTCCTGTCGTAAATGCAGGAGCTACAGGGGAATATCTGGGGAGTCAACGTCATACCCTGGGGACACTGGCAAGAATTTAATGCTGGCGGGACACAGTGCCCTGCAGAGAGTTCTTCCCTGGTGCAGTCACTGACAAGGACTGCTCATGTGAATAAGGGCCTAAAGACCAAGTCCTGCCTATGGATCTTGGCTATTCTGGAGACACCTTGGATGCATCGGAGCACTGTGTCCAGTTCTGGGCCCTCCAATTCAAGAAGGACAGGGAGCTACTGGAAAGAGTCCAGGGGAGGGCTATGAAGATGATCGTCGGGCTGGAGCATCTCTCTTATGAAGAAAGGCTGAGAGACCTGGGTCTGTTTAGCCTGGAGAAGAGAAGAGTGAGAAGGGATCTCATCAATGCTCATAAATGGTGGGTGTCAAGAGGGATGGGGTCAGGCTCTTCTCAGTGGTGCCTGGTGACAGGACAAGGGGCAACAAACACAAGCTGGAACAGGAAATTCCATCTGAACATGAGGAAAATCTTCCTTACTTTGGGGGTGCCAGAGCCCTGGAACAGGCTGCCCAGAGAGGGTGTGGGGTCTCCTTCTCTGGAGATAAGCAAAACCCACCTGGATGCCTTCCTGTCCAGTCTGCTCTGGGTGAACCTGCTTTGGCATTTGGCAGGGAGGTTGGAGTAGATGATCTCCAGAGGTCCCTTCCAGCCCCTACAGTTCTGTGATCTGTAAGTCTGGGTGCTTAAATGCTTATCGAATTGCAATTATAGAGCAAACATTAAGAATCCTACAAGTTTTGTGTATTGTGATAAAATCCCTGCCCTCTGGGGCAAAATCTGGACTCTGAAGGATTGGTAATGGGTAGATACTATATCTCATACATTATTGCACAAAGGTGTGCAATTGAAAGGCGGGTGTCCCAGGCACCAACTAAAAGCACAAGCTTGCAAATACTTTGGTTCTTCTTATTTTCTTGTGAATATTTGTGGTATCGACCGTGTTTGTGGGAGCATCTGCAATTGCTTTGACTGAACATTTCACAGGGGAATGTTACTGCTGGGGAACTGGGTCTGGACACACCTTGTAACTGGATTGTTGTGCTGCCATTGCATCCATTGCTGAGTATCTCCCCCTTCTTGTCTGAGGCAGTGTATTAATTATTCGGTGGCATTTCCATTTCTTTTTACCATGTGCAGTAGCAAATAATTCATTGATGCAGTTGTCAAACTGCTGAAGTCAGTCTGGGAAGCACTGTAAGCATTTTGCTGGAAAACTTTATTTGCAGTTAGAGAAACACCCTTTAAAAGAGAGGATTTGGAGAGCGCTGTGCTCAGAAAGCCTAAGGTCTACCCGACCCCCTGACTCCTGCTTTTCACTCTCTACCTGCCAGCTCCTAGAACCAAGCCAATAAGATCAGGCATAAAATAAATAAAATATAATTTAGGCCCTTTGAAATGTGGCCCTTTGTGCTTCTCTGTGGATCCTCACTTTCCTGCTGCTGGTAACAATAACGTATGGAAAAAACCCATTAGTCTGTGAGTCTCACCCTTGCACTGGGAAGCTGCAGTTACCATCTCTGCTGGAAATCTTCAGACCACTAAGGAGTGTGAATTACTTCCCTAATAGTCTCATTCAAACCAGAATACAATGAATATCTTATCAGAGCATGTTATTAGACTAAGAGATCTTTGGAGTGTAGTCGTTGACAGCCAGCTGGGACACAGACCTGATACAGGGTATCATCCCAGAGCCTCTCAGAGATGCCTAACACCGAGCAAGTGAATGAGGAACAGTGGATGGGGAAGGCTGGTGGTGAATTGCACAGAACCATTGAAACGGGAGGTTCTTTACTCTATAAAAAGGACTTTTACTTCTTTTACTGTGGTGCTGCCTGAAGAAGTGAAGGCAATTCTGGGCAGAGGCTTAATTTAGCACATTGCAGCCCAGGAAGGGAAGATTCAGAGAAAAGAGACAGGGTGCTCTCGTACCCTGAACCAAGCAGATGTTATGAACAGCATTTTTTGATAGAAACACACTAAGCAAAAATCAATGCTCCCTTTTTACTTTTTTTTTTTAATTTTATTTTATTCTAGCTGTTTTCAA
The DNA here is from genome assembly GCA_013400055.1 of Nycticryphes semicollaris. Taxonomy (NCBI): domain Eukaryota; kingdom Metazoa; phylum Chordata; class Aves; order Charadriiformes; family Rostratulidae; genus Nycticryphes; species Nycticryphes semicollaris. Next base: position 94,842 of record VXBJ01000889.1, on the reverse strand, counting down.
AGCCAAACTGTTTTCAAATCTGTGTGAATCTTTTTGCTCATGCTGTGTCCAGCATTTGTTCAAGACTGAAGCGAGAGCAATACTGAAGGGAGCCTGGCTCAAGGACATCTTGGTTTTGCAGGGCCTGTGAGCTCATTGCCTTTTCCCATGTATTGTTACCCTTCTGTTTTACCCAGGCAAAGATGCTAACTCACAAGAGAGGAAAGCTGCCATGAAGAACGCTGAACAATTCATACAGCAGATGAATTATCCTGCCAACACACAGGTGCGATCTGTTTATGAGATGATACCAGACAGTGTGAGCTCTGTTAAAGGCTTGCTTTTAAATCAGAAAAAAACCCCTATTTTAAGGGCTTGCAAGACAATAAGGGCAATGTCTCACTAAGAAATAATTCAGAAATGTTTTTGTTCTAATAACATTGTCGGTTCTATTTTCTTTCTACCTCATGTGGCTCCTTTCATTTCAGATTCAAGTCCTTCCCGAAGGAGGTGAAACACCGTTTTTCAAACAATTTTTCAGAGACTGGAAAGATAAAGATCAAAGTGATGGCTTTGGCAAAGTATACGTCACAGAGAGAGTGGCTAAAATCAAGCAGGTTGAATTTGATGCTACCAAGTTACACGAGTCTCCACAAATGGCTGCCCAGTATAACATGGTAGATGACGGTTCAGGGAAAGTAGAGGTAACTTTTGTGTTTTATTTAAATTGTATCCCACCTACCCAATTCCTTCTGTTACTTGTAATAGGATAAGCTGCTACTCTGTGTTTTGCTATTTAAACTGTTGTGTAGAGTAACACTACGTTAGTAGCAGTGTTACTTCTAGCATCAGAAAAGGTACTTTGAAGTGAAACGTGAATCTCTCTGTCAGCTGTGTGCTGGGTCATGGCTTTTTGGGTGCTTATGAACGATATTGTACCAGCCGTCAGCAGAAATCAAACAGCAGAAACATTTCCCCTTTTACACAGTACCTTTTAAAGATATATTTTAAATATGATCCTTAGCCTAAAGAAAAACTTCACATCAGCTTGAAACCTGGAATGGGAAAACTTGCCCTTGGAGTCAGAAATTAATTTTGCATCTGCATGTATGTAGCCACTCTGCTTCTAGAGGAACCTTCTTTGTCCCTCATGTATCTCAGCGAGCCTGCCTTTTGGAAGAAAAAGATGACTGACTGTCCAGTCTTTGTAGATCTATCCCCATCCCACTGCAGGAATATCTTTGGACTGCACAGGGCTGGCTTGGCATTGTACCAACACAGCCTGTTGAATGTAGGTCTGCAAGTGGGGATTCTGGTAAAAGAGAAAGGAGCTATAAATACCTACAGGCTCACTGGTGTATTTTCTGGGTTTCTGACCTCACTCTTGGGATGGTCTGTAGGCTTGGGCCAAAGCAGCTTAGATCTGAAGCAATTTTTACTGTACAAATTTTGCAGAACGTTTTTGGAGAGCGATTGTTAACTGAACTGGGCTGTGGTGAAGCAAACAGGGAAGGAATCTGCCTAACTGTGTTTTCTGACTGCAGTGTGCCCCTCCCAAATGATATAATAGTTCTATGATGAATCATAATGTTGTGCCATTCATGTCATATTCTCATCTAAAGACGTGAAGAAAGTTCAGCATAGCCTTATGAAGTGAGAATGTGGCATTAAAACATCAAGCCAAAGAAAAGTGTACTGAAGTGGCTTGTTGATGGTCATTATCCATTCACTCAGTGGTTACAGGGTCTATGTGTTTAATTTATGAAGAATTCACGGTTTTATTCCATAACTCTTGGGAACAGAAACAAAGGTCGCTGAAGGGATTGCACAGTTAATCACTTCTTGAAGAGTCTCGGGATGAAGTTCAGCGTTTTCCAGTGATTTTTCTGTTTCCCCAGATCTGGCGTGTGGAAAGCAGCGGCAGAGTTCCCGTGGGACCCGAGACGTATGGACAGTTCTACGGTGGTGACTGCTACATTATCCTCTACACTTACCCCAAAGGGCAGATCATCTACACCTGGTATGTTTGGTAGGCTTTGCACAAGCCTCCAGCACGTGGGTGTTATTTTATGCTGTTTTTATGTCCTTTTGAGTAGAACCACATGTAAATGCAAGGTTGTTTACTGTGCGTTTGTCACACAGTGTAAGCTCTGGATCATTTTGAAACTGGACTTAGTTAACTATCATCTTTCTCCTCTTCTTCCTCAGGCAAGGAGCCCACGCTACAAAAGATGAACTGACTGCATCTGCATTTCTGACTGTTCAGCTGGATCGGTTGTTGAATGACCAGGCTGTGCAGGTTAGTGTCTTTTGGATAAAATTCAACGCAGTGTGCAATGTATGCAAACTTCAACGAGAACTGAAAGGAGGAGGTAGTGTTTGAGGACCAGGAGTATCAACTGCTCACAGTCTGGATGGAGCCAAGCACCATGGCCTCCTTTTAAAGTCACTGGAGATTTCCTATTCGAATAATCCTTCCTGAATGTTGAAAAGAACACTTCTTTTCTGCGAAAGGCTACAGCTGGAAGATGATTAGGGACAGGCAGAGATTTTTCAAAGCAGCAGGAGATAATTCTGTGCTTCCCATTTCTTAATTACCCAAGCAAAGGGCTGCCCCCACCCACCCAGGTACAGTTAATTCAGATGGAAGACCACACTTGTAGTTATTAATCACGTATGATTTATGATTGAGATGATATTAAGGATTAGAACACTTCTAGGTAATTGTGCCTTGAAATATTCCTCACACATGTTCTAATTTTGGACAGAGTTCAGCAAAATACGGCCTTGCCTTGTATCTAAGGCCAACACTAACGCTGAAGCGATAATAATATTACTACTGACAACTGCAATAATAATGTGCTTAAAAAGCTTTTTTTATTAAAGCTGAAGGAGATCCATCTCACTGCGATGGACATGATACTTAGAAGTACTTTTAGCCTGCAATGAATTTAGGAACATGTTTATATAAATGTATATATACACCCCCATAAATATGTGTGCATTTGGATGCATGTACATAGCTACCTAGAATATCTTACCTGTGCTCAATGTCTGTATTAGCATTATTTGAAGGGTTGAAATGTGCTATTTTGTGGTCACTAGATGGCACTACAGTACAAATGAATATTTAAAAGTTGTTCCCCTCCTTGTTTTACAGGAATATGTTTCCCTCAGCAGGTTGTGGGCTGGTTGTTTTCTGATAGGATTTTGTGGGTTTGGGTGTTTCTGATTTTTGTTTTGTTTTTCATTTTTAAAATCTTGCCGCAGTTTGGGACCTACATCACACATGTCAAAGGCTATCCTTAGCAGGCGACTGTACCAGTCTGTCTAGCAGTGAGATCAGAAAAAGCACCGGGCTCTGCCGTCCAGCGCAACCACCGCTGGGCACCCCAGGCTGCCCAGCTGCAAAGGGCTAGAGCTTTCCACTTCTTCTCTGCTGGCTACACAGCCTGCCTCAGTCCTTTTTTTTCCCCCTGTCCTTTGTTTTCTTTTTTCTTTCTGGGAGAGGAAGGCAAGGAGTTGCTGCCCCAACCCTGGCACTTGTAGTGGAAGTGAATTTTTGTCATCCATCTTATCTTCTGCGAGACAGATATATGCTCATCTTTTTCATCTTCTTGCAGATAAAATGCACACAGAAATAGTGGTCAGGATGAATAACTGTTCTCTTCTGCTTAAATATAAGGCACCTAAACTTTCACAGTAGTTTTTCGGGGGAATTAAGTCAGTCTATAAAACTCTGTGAAATGACAGTTCTTTTGAAAAAGAGTAATTTTCATATGACAGTAGACAGCAGCCATTTTAATCAGCTAAACAGTATGTTAGAAGTTTGAATCTTGTCTTTGTGTCAGTGTGATTGACAAAAAAAAACCTCGCAAATGCTCTAACTTTAATGTGTCTGGAACGCTTATTTTTAGATGTTCTCAGCTTGCCACTTCTCATTCCTACAAACATATTTAACATTATTGGCTAACATCCCCTATGCCATTCAACAAAGACCAAAAATAACTACTTTTGTTTCTTTTACTGCATTTCTTTACGTCTGTACAGATCCGAGTCAGCCAGGGCAAAGAACCTCCACATTTACTGAGCTTGTTCAAAAACAAACCGCTTATTGTCTACAAGGATGGGACATCCAAGAAGGAAGGTCAGAAGCCTCCTCCACCCACACGACTCTTCCAAATCCGCCGGAACCTGGGAGCCATCACCAGGATTGCAGAGGTAAAGTCACCTCCTGTGAAACCAGCTATTCCCCATGGAACATGATATAGCTGCCACAAGTCTCTCCAGCTAATCTTGATGGGGGGTAGGAATGCAGAACTCCAAATCACTGCTCTATGTGACCATCCCCCCTAAGAAATCAAGGAGAATATGCCGTAACCGGCTACAACCAATCTACATGTTTCAGGGGAAACTTTAAGAAAATGCCTAGCAAATACTGTCAGCTGGCAAAGAATAGGCAAGAAATCAGCAACCCTTAGGTTTCCTACAGACAAACAAGTCCTAAGTTTTGTCTTTCAAGTCAGTTCCCTCTTTCAAGTTAAATTTCTCTCTAACTTTTCTCATAATAAATCCAGGGGAAAATTGAAAGAAAAACACTATAGCTGATCAGCGTCTATCTATACATTTTATATAAGCATGCAAAATAGTGATCACGTTCTTGAAAATATGAAGAATGAAACAATTTCTTTCTTGATCTAGGTTGATGTCGATGCAATGTCACTGAACTCCAACGATGTCTTTGTTCTGAAACTGCCAACCAACTCTGGCTACACCTGGGTAGGAAAAGGAGCAAGCAGAGAAGAGGAAGAAGGGGCTCAATACATTGCCAGCATTCTTAAGTGCCAGACTGCTAAGATTAATGAAGGCCAGGAACCAGGTCAGTGTGAATCCATGCAGTTGCTAACAGGCAACAGAGACCACGCAGCATGGAAACACAGCCTACGTGGTTTTTGCAATCATGTATCTTGTAGGCAGACACATACACTCGCTCGCTCTCTTTGGAAATCCAACCTGACATCTTACCGTGGAGATCTATCCAGAACTTGCTGGTACACAAGCAAGTGCAGTGCCCTGGAAGCCTGTAGGACTAGTACTAGGACTAGGACTAGTAGCAGGAGCTGCAGAAGAAGAATGTGGTCCTTTCTTTACCACAAGTGGGGTAGGAAGATACAGCACATTGCTCTCTCTAGGCCTGCAAGGGATTCCTTTATTGTTATTTTGAAAAAACACCCATCTTTGAGACAGCAAAGAAGATTCTGTTTGGGGATTCTTGAAACAGCCTGTAACAAGTTAAACCATCAAACATTAAATCCACTGCTGAATAAATTATATATTGTGTATTTCAGAGGAATTCTGGAAAGCGCTTGGAGGTAAAAAAACCTATCAGACTTCATCACAACTCTTGACAAAGACTGAAGACCATCCCCCTCGCCTGTACGGGTGCTCCAATAAGACTGGCAGATTTATTGTGAGTATGTGAGGGACACTTGCCCTCTGTTTAGTTATGTAGTTTTTGGTATATTTTCCCTTGGCAATCAGCAGATATGAAACGAATTTGGGGATCTGGCTTGGTTTGCTGTGCTTGGCAAGAGATAGAGAGCAGAGTGTCGGTGGTTTGTATCATTCCAAATGCAAAGGATGGACAGAAGAATTAATACTGGAGAAGTTTACAGGAAGAGCCTGCTCCAGCCTGGGACTGGAGGCTTGCAGATGTAAAAAGATAAAGCAGTCAAAAACCCAGTCAAAATAATCCAAAAAAGATAACTCAGTCAAAACCAATCGTGTTCTTGTGGAGCCTTGCCAGACTCCTATCTTTTTGCTGAGAAAGCACAGGTCAGTGTCTGGCCCCTTACATGTTTGATCGTGGTGGTGAGGAAAAGCAACGCTCCTTGCCGAAAATCCCCAGCAGCCTGAAGTTTTCCCTAGAGGTTTAAGACACGTAATTATGCCTCTGAAATACTGGCCTGCGCTCAAGGAGGCAGGAAGACTTATTTCCTTAGCAGAAATACCCAGATCTGTGCACTGGGTATTAAGCCTGTGATTCAGGCTTAATTAATGACCATATTCTGGGAGGGCAACGCTGCTTCACCATTTGGCAATGATGCACGAATTTTTGGGTAGGGGACAGAGTTGGCTGCCATCTCTGCAGTCTCCTTAAGGCACAGCCCATTCCTTTGGAGAGGGATAAAACAAATAGGATCCTTTAATAAGGACCATAAGATCTTATGAGAGAAGTAAAGGGTATTCTTCTCACAAGCTTCTAAAACAGTGCTGTGAAATACACTAATGGGAACCAGCCTCTCTGTAACAGTCTGCTGGGAGCTATGCTGCTGTTTGGCTTTTGTTTTAAATTCCCCCCAAATTCTGTGAAATCCCCTCTTTACTCTAGCATTTCTCTAGCACCAGAATCCCCCCTGTTAGAGCTCACCAGAAGGGGTAGGTCAGATCACTCTGACCCTCTGGCCTCGGTAGCACAGGGTGGGGAAAGGGATTGGCTTTTGGACCATCTGCTTCCCGTCCAACATAACCAAGGGTAGCCAAACCCTTGACAGTCCTATAAGAGGGCTGGCCACTAGCTACGTTATCACCTCTCCTTCTCATGCAGAGTAACAATCAACTGGTTTCCAATCTGCCTGCACATCCTTGGAAGAAGCAGGCACTCTGCCTTTCCTCTGGGGACTGATCCTCAGTGGCTTGGTCAACTGTAACATCCCACTGTCAAGCGACTGGAAAGCTTGTTTGGGTGTGATGAAGATGCTCCATGGAAATTTCCCTGTCCCCTTCTTCTGGCAGACCTTGGTCCCAATTTAGAATAGTAACAATTCCAGTGTAAGTCTCTGCCTCTTCTGAGGATACCCCAGCAATTCTGACAAACTGAGGGCTGATTTTATAGGACATGTGATTTGTTTCCTTTCAGTGAAACACCCTTGATGTGTTCAACAAATCAGTTTGGAGCTTGACCCTTTAGGAGCAAGAAGAACTGCACACCAGCTTCTAGGCTTACCCCTTTTAAAAAATATATTTGGTCTGTCTAAAATCAGAGTAGCTTAAGAAACAATTAAACCAACAAAAAACCCACAAACCATAATATTCCTTTCTTAGATTGAGGAGGTCCCAGGAGAATTCACTCAGGATGATTTGGCTGAAGATGATGTCATGTTGCTGGATGTCTGGGAGCAGGTAAGCCGTGTACTTGACCGCTGTTTTTTGTGGTAACATGAGTGATTCATTCTTAACTATTTAGATCTTAAGATGTGAGGAAAAATCATCTTTGTGAGAGTGGAAGAGGCTTCTTTTTCTTCCAATTATACCAGGGGGCAGCAGATTTAGATGGGATATTAGGAATAAGTTCTTTACCCTGAGGGTGGTGGACCACTGGAACAGGTTGCCCAGGGAGGTGGTTGAGGCCCCTTCCCTGGAGATATTCAGGGGGAGGCTTGACGAGGTAGGGGCTGTCCCCGCTGACTGTGGGGGAGTCGGACTAGATGACCTTTGAAGGTCCCTTCCAGCCCAGATGATTCTATGATTCTATTTTTGGAGCTATATGATGTGTTGGTATGAACATCCATGACTGAATCTCCAAGCATACTGTGAGATAATGGCAGGCACTTCCCATTAAAAAAAACAGCGGGGCTTGCAGGATATAAGCCCCAGGAGTATTTTCTCAATAATGTTTTTGAATTTATCACTTTTTTTTTTTTTTTAAAGGGACATGTATTCCCTAAAAGGTATTTGGAAGCCACAAAATCCATGTAGCAGCGCCCATGAAAATTCTTTTTAGAGAAGAGGACAAATATTAGACTTGTACACAAACTTTTTTTTCAGAAAAATAGGGTGGAGGGTGACAGAAACAATCCATCATTTTCCCAGATTCAGTGAAACCTGAAAATGTTGAAAGAGGGGAGATTTAGATGAGATCTCAGGAAGAAATTCTTTGCTGTGAGGGTGATGAGACACTGGAAGAGGTTGCCCAGAGAAGCTGTGGCTGCCCCATCCCTGGAGGGGTTCAAGGCCAGGCTGGATGGGGCTTGGAGCAACCTGGTCTGGTGGGAGGTGTCCCTGCCCAGGGCAAGGGGTTGGAGCTTGGTGATCTCTAAGGTCTATTTCAACCCAACCCATTCTACATTTCTGTGATTCTGTGTTTTATTTGCCTTCTTCAGCCTAACTCTTAAGGAAAGAAGGCTGAGTTTTTTGGAAATTAGAAGGAATGTCCAAGGTCCTTGTGGGAAGGAGTGATGGGGGAAGGTGTATGGAAGAGCTGGGTGGGAAGTGGTTGGGACACAGGGACTCAGGTAAGAAGGAAGGAAGGAAGTCTAGGAAATGTAGCTGGTTTCCAAAAAGATCCTTGAAAGAACAGAACTAGTGGGGGTTTCTGAGCAAGGCTATGGCTGTTGGGTTATCTGGTGGTTTATCTGGCACTTACCTGGGTCAGTCCCAGGGCATGAGCATTGATGTGCACACAGAGCTCACACCAGAGACAGCTCCTCATTTGTGGTTTTACCTGCACCTAAAAAGCAATTTCCAGGTAACTTGTAAAAGACATCCATGCAGAAGATCATTATTTGAGTTCCTTTCATCCGAGCGTGTAAAGGGTTGCCCTTCCAGTGTCACGAGAGTGGTGAGATTTCAGGGGACAGAACTACAGTCAGTTGCGAGGGAAAACAAAAATCATCAGTTCTGGTCTGTGAGAGCTGTGTTTCTCTGCGATCTTTTCCTAGTGGGTATTCTTTCTCCCAATTTACTTGGGAATTCAATGATTTTGTACTTTACCTGCTGCACACAACATCCCTATAACAACTCGGGAACTAAGTCTTTGTCTCCTCTGCAGGTTTTTGTCTGGATTGGGAAGGATGCTAATGAAACTGAGCGACAGGAATCCGTTAAATCTGGTAAATCGAATCGATTCGGCAGAATTCTGAGAGGAGTAACATCAATAGTACTTACAGAAATAAAAAAAGATGAAGTAGAAGAAAGTTTACAGTGTCTAAAAGGGTTATTGAGCTTATTAGGATTTAATCCTGGGGATTATTTTCTCCTTTACATGTGATTTAAAACTCATTGTATCTTTCTTACCTCTAAGTTTATGTTGCTCAGGTAGGCTGCAGAGCTTTTGAAGGAGAGTATAGGAGAGCTCCATAAAAAGAAACTGCACTCTAAAGAGAAAGAATGTAAAAGCAGGTACCTGCTGAGCTGTGCCCTACGTTAATGTATATAGTCAAAGGAACACCAACAAATCCACCGCTTTCCAGTACCGATGCCATGTTGTGGTGTCACAGGAAACTCTGCTGGCTTTTATGTGGGAAAAGATGGGAACGAAGCTTGTGCATTTGCACAGCGCCAGCAAATGCTTCCTCCTCTTCCAGGGCTGGGTGGAACAAACCCCTCAGAGGAACGACCCCTCTGTTTTAACCCCCTGGAAAATTCTTTCATAGGCAGCTGGGAGAAATCAGCAACGACCTGATTGTTTCATTGCCTTTGAAATCATTTAATTGAACACTGTATTACAGTAGCCCTGGGCTCTTTCACCAGGGCTTTCAATATATTTTTTCATACCAAAGGAGTGAACTAATATATTACACATTTTATTTCCTTTCTGCTTTCAGCCAAATGCTATATTGAAACGGATCCCTCTGGCAGGGATAAGGGGACCCCCATTGTAATTGTGAAGCAAGGGCACGAACCCCCGACCTTCACCGGCTGGTTCCTGGCTTGGGACCCCAACAAGTGGAAGAACTGATCTGTCCAAGGAGGCTTCAGCTTCAAGCCAAAGAGTGATGGAAGCCCAGCTACTTTCTAGTATTTTTCAAGCAGAAGCTTATGCAACAATACGATGCATCTGTTGTTAACACTTTCCTGAGCTTTGATATATTTCTGTGAATAACCTAGAAATTCTTTGCTCTGGAAAGGATAAATTGACAATCATAAACTGGTCAAATGGGGCGAGCGGGGCTTTTCACGTAGTAAATATGGGAAGTGCTGCCAATACTTTGCTTATTCTATTGATTCTTCAAAGAGAAGGTGTGCATCAGTTTGTTTTAATGTGCTAAAATGGGCCAAATTCTACCTTCACTTAAAAATCCAAACGAATGCCAAAGAAATTCCCTTAGACTAAGGTCAGCAGAATATTTTGCAGTATTTGGCCTGATAAAGGACTGATTCTTCATCTGTTGCAAGGGTAGGGCTGGATATGATTTACTTACCAAGCCCAAATTTTGCCACACTCAGTGATGCAGAGTTTCAGCTGATGCCTGATACGGAGCAGGATCTGTGTCTTGCAGGGAGCAAATAAGGGATGGGCATTTTGAGAAAGCTGCGCTTAACGTGTGTGCCCGCCCTGTTAGTACATACATTTGGAGCTTAGCACCGTGTGCTTTTCAGAATCTGAAGTCAACAGTGATTTTTTTGGAGGGGCTGTCCAGCTCATTGTAATGAATTTCTTTAGATTTGTCCCTGTGAATCAACCTCCAGCTCCAGGTCTTTTTAACCAAAGCTCTTAAAACACGTTCCAGTGCGCGAGTGCGTTTTATAGCGGAAGCAAGAAAAGTAAAGGCTTCAGAAATACTTACTTTGCCTTAACCATACTGCACTAAAGCCATACTTTGTCTCAGATGCCTTACTCAGCAGTACTCAGTTCCTTTCCAGCGTGCGGACTGCTCCCCCTGGCAGGGGCAGGACGTGTTTCTACTCATCTTCTATCCAGGCCTCAGTCAAGTATCAAAGAACATCCAGCGGGAAGAAACCCCGTGCTTGTTTCAGCTCCCCATCCTGTGTGAGTACGCACCAGAGAACATGGCCTTCTCTTTTCTCTCAGACACAGTTATTTTGGATTTTTTTATATTTTTTTTTTTATTCAGGGGAATTTAAGAGTACATTTTGAGAGTGGTTTTTATTTGTAGCTTAGCTGGAAGAGTCTAGGTAAGGAGGGCAGTGGGAAGATCCCTCTCAAATTTTTAGCGCTGCTTTGAACACTTGTCCGATAATGCTTGTTTTAAAAAACAGTTTGTACAGCTGTAAATCACGTCAACGTGGCTTTTTAATGAAGGCATTTCAACTAATTCTTACAAGTTAGGTTGGAAAGTGACATTTCAGACATTTTTGTATTTTTTTAACATGATTGTGATTTTGAATCTGAGTAGTGCAAAAGAGTGCATTTAGTTTGAGCTCCTAATTGTAAGAATTGTGAAGCTAAAACATTAATTACGGGGGTCTGCTAGCTTTAAACATTTGTTTAAATCTCTGCTAATATAATGGGGCTGTAACTGGATGTAATTTCATTTAAAATAAAATTACAAAACCCAGTACTTGATATGCTGAGCTGATCTTCCTCTTTCTGACATATCGGTACTTGGTGCTTCTACTTGCGAGACCTCCCAGACCCACTGTGTACCTTCCTTTCCAGGGGGACAATGCAAGGAGAGGTTTGCTGTTTGTTTTTTCACTTTGGTGCCATTTTACCCAAAGGAGAGCAAACTCTTCCCAAAAACTTTAAAGTTGCACACCTAAGTGAAAATCAAAGAACTGGGTGCTTAGTACCATCTGGTTTCATAGAATCATAGAACGCTCCCCACCCACACAGTGTTTGTCTTCCCTGAAACCTTGTTCTTTCATCCGCCTCTTTCCTTCGGTTTCTTTCTTTTTCCTTTTTTTCACTCAACCGTAATACGAGCTTGTGAGCTCCCCAGGATAAGGGCTGGTTTTCCTTTTGCCATGTTCATATGGCCCATAGTGATAGGCTTGGATTTCTCACTGAAACTTTTAAGTCTTGTGATTGAGGACACCAATTACCCTCTTTCCCCTGAAGTTTTAGAAACCATGAGAAATATCTAGTGCTTAACACAAGCATCTGGTTCACATGCTGCTGACTGAAGTCGTCTTCTCATACTAGAAATCAAAGCAAGGGACTATACAGTCCTTCCACTCCCTGCTGTAAAGCTGATTTTTAATGCCCTTCTGTTTTGAAGCAGAATTTAATGTATTGGCCAAAATCCGGACATGGTGAGGGGCTTGGATGCATCTGCCCCCACACCTGGAAAGGCTGCAGAGCTGCACAGCTGCTACTGCAGCATGGTGTGTGCACGCTGCGCCTTGGGGTGCTGTGGGCTTGGAAGAGGGGAAAATATAAATAAGTCGTAGCTCAAAACTCCTGATCCCCAGTAAATCTGCAAATGAAAAGCCAGGTAAGTGATGAATTGGGCCAAGTACCACTCTGAGTTCTAATTTATGTTGTATTTTGCAGGGGCAAATGAAGTATTTTCCCCTGCGCACTTCAGATGCGTAGTGACTAAAAGAATCCTAGAATCATAGAATTGTCTGGGTTGGAAGGGACCTTTAAGATCATCAAGTCCAACCATCAACCTCTTTAAATAAAATACATACACGGGAGGGGAATCATAGAATCATCGAATCATCTGGATTGGAAGGGACCTTTAAGATCATCTAGTCCAACCATCAACCTAACTCTGAGAAGAAACCATCACTAAACCATGTCACTAAGCACCATGTCAACCTGTCTTTTAAATCCCTCCAGGGATGGTGCCTCAACCACTTCCCTGGGCAGCCCATTCCAAGGCTTCATAACCCTTTCTGTGTAAATATTTTCCCTTATCTCCCATCTGAACCTCCCCTGGGGCAACTCGAGGCCATTTCCTCTTGTCCTATTGCCTGGGACCTGGAAGAAGAGACCAACCCCCCTGGCTACACCCTCCTTTCAGGGAGTTGTAGAGAGCAAGAAGGGCTCCCCTCAGCCTCCTCTTCTCCAGGCTGAACACCCCCAGCTCCCTCAGACTAAAAGATCTGCCCCGTGACACAGTTTTGGGAAAACTCCTCACAAATGGCACACAACTACAGTGACTGGGAAAAACTCCTGGCAGGAAGTGTTAATTTATTAATTCCGTCATTAAAGAAATTGGAACTACATTTGAGCTCAGTTATCTAGCTAAAATTCATAATAAATTGATGCCGTCTTTAAAAAATAACAAGAAACCCTCCCTCTGTATCTAGGGAGCCGGCAGGTCTTCCTTTTTGCTCATCTAAGAATGCTTCCAGAGAGCAAGGGAGCGTCTTTATTCCACACATATTTGCTCCGTAGGTGAGCAGGAGCTAAAAGGAGCACTCGGAAGCCCCTGTTATTAGGAGCACTGATAAATAACAGAAGAGGGGCTGGAGAACATCAACGAAATAGTTTGTGCTCTATTTAATTGTCTCAGCAGGGCCTGTATTAGCTGTCGCCTCCAAACACCCAGCGCCAGGAGCTGTGACGGTTACCGCTGCACGACCTACAACCTGACACACCAGAGCGCAGAGTATCGGTTTTTCACGGCCCTCCTGGGAGTCCTGGCACCTCTTCCATAAAACTTTTATTTCCCTACACTGTAATCCCTGTGAAAGCTTTTTCCCGTTTCTGCCATGCTGCCTTTTAGGAGAGGCGAGGGACTGGATTCCCTCTTCAAGGTGTGCACTTGATTTACACTGAGCTGTTACAGACCAACGGCCTCCTCGTTTTTACAGCCACACGGCGTGGGCACGTCCGCCCAGTGGCTGCCAAAACATACCCGAGAGGTGGCCGTGGGCCGGTCCCTGCCAATTAGCGGAGCTTTGTCTTTCTTGACCATCTCTGAAATTCTCTCACAGCAGGTTGCAGAGTACCAGGCTCTGTAAAACTTCCCCATAACTAGTTGTGTGTCCGTGTCTGGGATTTTGTGGCTGTAAACTCTGTACAAGATGAAGGCAGGATCTGCGTTCGACCTCTCTTAATTCCACGCTGCTATTAAATGAACAACCAGCATGGTAGAGAGTTTTGTGATGCAAGTCCTTAATACGTGGGTGCTGGTAGGGGACAGTGGCTCTGCTCTCAAGGTGTCCTGCTCATACACCCACAGAAACCCGTCCCGCTCTTCCCTGCGAACATTCGGTGGGTGAGAAGCTGGACATGAGGTGACAGTGTGAGCTGTCAGCCCAGAAAGACAACCGCATCCTGAGCTGCCTCCAAAGAAGCGTAGACAGCAGGTCAAGGGAGGAGAATCTGCCCCTCTCCTCTGCTGTGGGGAGACCCCACCTGGAGTACTGTGTCCAGCTCTGGAGTCTTCAGCACAGGAAGGACATGGACCTGCTGGAACGGGTCCAGAGGAGGCCCATGAAGATCATCAGAGACTGGAGCACCTCTCCTATGAGGACAGGCTGAGAGAGTTGGGGTTGTTCAGCCTGGAGAAGAGAAGGATCCAGTGAGACCTTAGAGCCCCTTCCAGTCCCTAAACGGGCTACAGGAGAGATGGGGAGGGACTCTTNTAATTTGAAAAAATCTTTGATAGAGCTGAGCCTGTTGTGTGATAGGCGATGTTGGGCATTTATCACGTGTACTCGCAGGTGGGACTTAATATCTTCAGTCGTGTCTGCCTGACCCTGTCTGAGGGACTCACGTGTACTTAAGCCTTGGGAGAATTTCCTCCTTGGATTTTATGGCAGTGAGTGGAGTGTGTAAAGATAAAGGTGGTGGGGTGGTGAGACACAGGAACAGGTTTCCTGGAGAAGCTGTGGCTGCTCCATCCCTGGAGGGGTTCAAGGCCAGGCTGGATGGGGCTTGGAGCAACCTGGTCTGGTGGGGAGGTGTCCCTGCCCCAGGCAGGGGGGTTGGAACTCCATGATCTTTAAGGTCCCTTCCAACCCAAACCATCCTATGACTCTATGAAACCTGGAGTCTCTGCCATCATGGCCATCCCATGAGGGGACGAAGCAACCCAAATCCACAGTTACCTCAAGACAACACTTGCTCAGTACAACTAATAAAATTCATCATCTAGTACCACGTTTCACCCAGGGTAAACAGCAATCTATCGATAATTTTCTACGTATGTCTCATTCATACAGTCTACATGCACTTTTCCACACAGAAAAGGTAGCCTGGGACAAACCTTCAAGAAGGAAGCACCAGCACCTGCAGAACGTGTGGCTTATTCATTATGGTGAAACAGGAATATTTTATTATTTTTTTTTTCATTCCCGAATGGTCCAGGAATAGTTTTGTTTCAGGGAAATTGGTACCAAAGAAGAGGGGAATGGTTTCTGGCCCAGAGAAGCTGAAGTTGTGGTTGTTTTCATGAGCGGAGGAACGCTGAGCCAGGAAGAACTCGGCGCCACAGACAAGTTAGATGAGAAGTGAGGGACGCATCAGCAGGGGAAAGGGCCCCAACAAAGAAATGAGGGACCTCCTCGTTCCGTGTTACAAAGTCCCCAGGTGGCTTGAGCCTTTCTCCACCTGGCTTCCCCCATACATGAATCCTGCAGTTACTCTCACCCACCCTCCAGCGACAGCCCCCTCGCCCCCATTTAGCTACATACTGGAAAAGAAACCACACATCTGGCCGTCCGCTTCCTTCATCCAATACTTCTGCAGGATAATCAAAGCCTTGCTTCATCCTTAGCGTCAGGTACTGGAGGTTGAACGTGTCAGCTCTCTCCCCCTCATTTAGATACCATTACTCCCCCCAGTAACACCTGGAGCACCTGCCCCACTCCCCACCTTTGACTTCTAAAGCAGCGTGAAGTGCACAGGAGGAGTTGATCCACTTGGGTTGTTATTTAACAGCTGTTTTGCAGCAAGGCCTACAGGCATTAATTAAGATCAAGGCACTAAGCAGCCTTACAATGAAAAATAGTCCCTGCCCCAGAGAGTTCATAATTCAGTGTCTAACAAGTTCCAACGGGTGGACGAGATAAATTAACCGTAGGGAGGGAAAGAGAAGTACAACAATCTTCTCCAAGTGTGCTCTGGATCACCTTCATGTATACATTTACAAATAAAGTTACACTCATTTTGCTGAAGATGTTAATTTGATCTCCATGATGTCATGACGCTCTTCTTCCAAAGAAAGGCAGGATTTGGATATGCTAGATCCACAAAACCATCAGTTCTGCACCTCTCCCTTCTCAAGGGCACTGAAGTCTGTTATCACAGACCGAGTGCTTTTCAGCACAGCACGGGACAAAGGCAACCTTCCCACATTTCAGGTTTAAAATTAAAATACCTCCCATAAAAGTAGGAGCTGGTCCATATCACTCCTTGTGGAATTAATTGTAAGATATGTCATTATAAAGCCGTGTTAAAGCATGAACAGATCTCGGGAACCATCAGACATGAAAGTTTAGAAGACTTCAATATCCAATAGGCTTATTTTTCCATTAAAAAAAGGGAATACGTAATTTTGTAGGTGGAGATAAAGGCCAATTTGATTTATTTCAGCTTGTCAAGTTTCATGAATAAATCTACTCTCTCTAGTAATATTCCTTAACAAGATATTTCTATCTGGTTTCTGCCAATTTTACATTACTGAAAGCCACCCATGAAATAATTAAGGCCCACTTCTACCGTCCCTGTAAATGCTTTTCTATTACGTTGTGTGCTGTTCTTTGTAGCATAAACCGCTGCCAAATCAGAAACCTTACCAGGTGGCCTTAGGGTTAGTAACTTACTCCACTTTCCTATAGATGTAAAATCCCTTTCCTATACAAACGGGGTGCTTCCTCCAAAGAGAGTCATCTGCAAGATCAGGATGTAAATAACTGACAAAGATAAAAGCAGTGCAACATTAATCTCAGAGGTAAGCAAATGAGAATTTTGCTATTTTCAGTAGGGCTCTAGTGACTATCTTAACAGTTTAATAACAAGAAACCTTGGCTACAGCACACTGTGGAATTTTTGTTGCTATACATTGTCCTTTTATTATTAAATTACCTCTCTTGTATACATCATAATTCTTTGGGATTTAACACATGAAGTCCGATGTTTTCAGAGGGAAAAAATACCCCAAACAACAGGATTGCTGGAACATTCTTAAAAATTCAACCCCTTTCAGCAGCCACACTGGGAAATCTTAAAGTCCTCTGGAAGAAAGTGCAAGGCTGATACTGAAAATGCCACCTTTTCTGTTTTCCTGGAGGTAGGTGGTCAAAGTCTTGGCTGACCATGGTACAAAGCAGAGAAAACACACACTTGGAAGCGCAGACTTTGGTAGCGCAATAGCTTCAGTTTAGCAGTTAAACATAGGCTTTTATCAAAAAGATTGATTTACTTAATTTGTATCTAATTAAGTCATAGATGAAAACTCCTCCAGTACGCCCTACTCTGAAATCAGCAAATCTGATCCTTTCGTGTGCTCCTGGTATTTCACACAGCGCCGGTGTCCATCTAACACAGGCAGAAGTAGCCACCTGAATTGCCACAGCTGTGGCAAATGCAGTCAGTGAAGAAAGCTGTGGGAAGGAATGGAATGATGGAGAGACAGCAATAATATCTACAACAAAATACTCCTCCAGGCCTCCTCTAAAACCAGTATGCTCTGGGAACAGTAAGATACAAAAGCGTCTTATTAGACACTGGTAATTAGTTCTGACTTTGAAAGACTTTACTGCTCCAATTAGGCTTAGATATTAAAATGCAGGATTACTTTATGTATCCTTGTGCTGTGGGAAACCTTCCTTGTCACTAAGATAGGTTACATTTACGTTCATTCAGACCTGAGAACTGCTGATATCTCTACATGCCAGGTGTCTAACAGCACTCTTTCTACTTGGTTCTCCTTAGTTCCTGCTGGCCTGATTTTCTGCTGTTTCACAGGGACAAGCAAAAGGCACGAATGGTTCAATACGAACACACAGCCGGGCCTGGACCGACTCTTATTTATGCAACAATAACACGAAACCCCGCCCTCGGCACTTCCCTCCCCTCTAACTTTGCCCGTATCAGTGTCGCAGTGGTCCCCAGTGGCGAGGGCACGGCAGCCAAGGGGCTTTTCCGCAGCGGCGGAGGCACGACTGCGGCCTAGCGCCTGCGCTACTCGCTGCGTCAGCGCCAGGGACCAGGAGCTGCGAGGCCGCGCAGTGAGGGCCTGACAGCAGCACCACCACCACCCCGGCGTCCCCGGGACACCGCTGTTCTCCCGGGGGCCTCCCCAAACCCGGTCTGGGGCGACTAATAGATGCAAACGCAGCCCCGGCCATGGCAACGTCTCCTCCGGGCGGTGGGGCGGGGGCCCGGCGCAGCGGGTCACGTGGGAAGGCGGCCCGCGAGGCGCTGCCGTTTTGCGGCCCGTTGCTAAGCAACGGGACGGCGCGCGGCGCCAAAGGGAGGCGGCCGGACCAGCGAAGCAGCCTCAACGGAGGCTCCTTGTCGTACCGGGGCAGACGCGGCGTCCGCCCCCCACCACGGGAGGCTTTCCCCGGGGGTGAATTCCAGCGGGAACGGGCGGCGGGAGAAGGGCGTTGCCGCCTCCCCTCCTCCTTTTGCGCCCCCCCCGCCCCAAGCGCAGGTGCGCTGGGAGGCACCGCCGAGCCCTCTCCTTGGCCGCTAGGGGGCAGGGTTAGAGTGACAGCGCCCATAGCCAATGAGCGCACGCGTCTCCGGCGAAAGGGCGGGGCACTGCGGCCGGCGGGGCGCTGCCGCCCGCCGCAGGGGGTGGGAGGCCGCTGGCACCACCCGCCCGTTGGGCCGCGGGCCCGTAGGCGGGTAAAACGGTGGCTTTCCCCGAGGGGGCCGTGTGAGGCAGCGGCTCCGCCCTGCGGAGGGAGGAGCGGGGTGGCTGAAGGAGGGCGCGGGCGGAGAGGACAGTGCGTCCCCCGCCGCTGCAGTGGAGGAGGAGGAGACGGCGGTGGCGGCGCCGGCGCCGAGCCCCAGCCGGTAAGGAAAAANNAAAAATCAGGTTCTGTGGTGAGTGGCCGGTGCCGCCGGCCAATCGGCGAGGCGGAGCGGGCGCTTTTCCCCGCCCCCGGCCCCCGGCGGGGCTAATAGGAGTGCGCGGGGCGGGGCGGTGGGGGTTAGGCGCGGGCTGGGAGGCGCTGCGCAGCCAGATGCGAGGGAATCGCAGCGAAGCGAACGGCGG
>VXBJ01000889.1:64837-75836 GCA_013400055.1 Nycticryphes semicollaris | reverse complement strand
AAAAATCAGGTTCTGTGGTGAGTGGCCGGTGCCGCCGGCCAATCGGCGAGGCGGAGCGGGCGCTTTTCCCCGCCCCCGGCCCCCGGCGGGGCTAATAGGAGTGCGCGGGGCGGGGCGGTGGGGGTTAGGCGCGGGCTGGGAGGCGCTGCGCAGCCAGATGCGAGGGAATCGCGGCGAAGCGAACGGCGGTGGCAGGAACGGTGGCAGCGTGTGGACATGGGGGCGCCGGCTGCTGTCGCCTTCCCGCGTTGAGGGACGTGGTTCGGCGGTAGGTGAGGGGCGGTGGCGGTGGTGTGGGGTGCAGGATGGTCCGGCGAGCCGCAGTGTGTGGGTAGTTGTGGGGCCCGCCGCGCTGAGGGGACGTGTGTCGTTCCGCGCCGTTCGCAGTCGGAGGGGCGGCGGCGCTGGGCTGGCGCGTTGGTGGCCGCGAAAGCCCGGTTCAAGCCCCGGAAAGGAGGGGGGTCCGCCGTGGGGGTAACACCGCTCGTGTCGTTGGCAGGATCGGAGCCTAGCGTGGCGGCGAGGCTGAGCGGCGGGAGCCGGCCCCTGGTCGTGGCAGCCCGCTGTCACCTTCCCCCCCCCGGCAATGGGGAATGGACTCTCGGACCAGACGCCCATCTTCTCCGGCCTGCCTTCCTTCCACAGTTTCCACATTGTCATCTTGGGCTTGGACTCCGCCGGAAAGACGACGGTGCTCTACAGGCTGCAGTTCAATGAGTTCGTAAACACCGTCCCCACGAAAGGATTTAACACGGAGAAAATCAAAGTGACGCTGGGTAACTCCAAAACGGTCACTTTCCACTTCTGGGACGTGGGTGGCCAGGAGAAGCTGAGGCCGCTGTGGAAGTCGTACACGAGGTGCACTGATGGCATCGTGTTTGTGGTGGACTCCGTTGACGTGGAGAGAATGGAGGAGGCCAAAACAGAACTTCACAAAATTACTAGGATATCTGAAAATCAAGGAGTGCCTGTCCTTATCGTTGCTAACAAGCAGGACTTGAGGAACTCTCTCTCCCTTTCTGAAATCGAGAAGATGTTAGCCATGAGCGAGCTGAGTTCGTCGACTCCCTGGCATTTGCAGCCCACCTGTGCCATCATCGGCGATGGACTCAAAGAGGGACTGGAGAAACTACACGATATGATAATTAAGCGAAGGAAAATGTTGAGGCAGCAGAAAAAGAAGAGATGAGTTTCGTCGCCACCTTTCTATTTTAGAGTAGTTACAGTGGTCAAAATTTGACATGAGACAGCTTCCAAACCCGGGCCTGCTCGTTTGGATGCCGTTAAAGCTTAGTTACGTTAAACAATCAGTTGCACAACCTTGCCCCGTGGAAGGCTGTGCCGTTACCGAATTCTTATTTTATTTTTTAACTAGTCTTCTTCTGAGTTCTACGGCTCTGCATTATTTCAGAAGCCCAGAATAGATGATGTAATACTATCAGGAAAAGGATGGGTGGGTATATGTGACATGGATGTCTAAATAGCCAAATAAAACGAGGGGTTTCTGCTTAGTGTTGTATTCCTATGTCTGAGGGTGCCCTCTGCAAACGATTTGCATTGAAGGTGTTTCTGTGTTTTTAAACTTCTGATGCTCGTAAGTGGAGTGTTTAGGTGAACATTATACAGCTTTAAAAACATGTCTGAAGCTAGTAACCCATTATTTCCAGAGGCTGTTTTTTACTTTGTTGGGGATTTCGATGAGAGCTTGACAACACGTGTAGGGTTGGGTTTGGTCATTTTTTAATTTGGCACTTTTTGAAATTGAGTCGTTTTCAGTTGAAATACTTGAAATTTAAGTGCTGTGGATTTGTTTCGACTGATATAAAGAAAGACTTTGAGTAAAAAAAAAAAATGTAAACAACACTCTGGAGCATGGAAAAAGTGGTTTCCCGACATATGGCATGTTTTTTGGTATGCAAGGTTTTTATTTCTTAGAAGTAGCCATTCATCAGTACACAGTGCTAATCGGGTTCACACTAGGACTCAAAATTAGTAATTTATTTCTGAATGCTGAGTATTACGTCCTCCTCATATCAAGAGTCAATTAATTGCAGTAAAGGAGCCGAGAAGAACAACGCTGGCTGTTGTGGTTCAAACTGGTGCAGCGTCCTTCGCTCTACTGGTGACTTTATGTTTTATTTTTCTGGTAACAAAACAAAATTCTAACGAAGTAAAGATGGAGTTAAAATTAGCAGAGCGCATCTTGTATCTCCCCAAAATACCCCATTTCATTACAGTGGTATCGCTATGTCACTTTTCAACGTATGGTTTTGGGATTTTTTTTTTTAATTGTTTTTTTTTTTTCCCCTTAAATCGTGACTCTTCAAGTATTTTGTGGTTAGGAATGTAATAACGCTTTATACACACANTTTTCAAGATGGGCCTGTGTTCTGCTTTAATTATGCTTTAAGCTGTTCTTGTTTACAGAGTGTGCAAACAGTGTTAACTGGGCAGGATAGTGCTTGATGGGAGAGGGAGGGTGGTTTTTCTTACTGGTACAGAGCTTCAAGTGACTCTTTAGATACTTGGCTGGCGATTACAAGGGCTAAAAAAAGAGCCTGGATTTTTAAAGACTAACTTTAGTGGTGCTGTAAAAAAATTGATCAGAACGTTCGATTCTCTTTAAACTTTTTGTTGGAAAGACCGGATCAAAAACAAAAAAAAAAAGGCAAAATCTAGAAATCTGTGCCCTCCTTTTATTCAATCAGCAAAGTAATAGATTTTTTTTTTGCTGCCGTGTATTAGGAGGGTGACAGCTACAAACCTGAATGTCAATCAGTGGAACTTTTAAATATGCTTTTAAAAAAAAAAAAAAGTCAAACTTTTTAACCAGCAGCTGTTCATCCAGGTGGTAACCAAAAATGCACTTTAGTGTCTTCACTAACTCAAAGTGACAGCTGTTGTGGGTTGTTTGGTTGGTTTTGTTTGGGGTTTTTTTTTTTTCTATGATATCTTGGTCCTTTTTTTTGAATAAACTGAAGTAGCTTCCGGTGGAGCTTTTGTATGTTGGTTATATATGTACCTGCACTGGTGACATTGTAAGTCACTTACTCGAGTAATGTCTATATTTATAGAAATGTGGATGACTTCTTAAAACCTCAATAAACAATTCAAAACAAACCTGTGGAGAGGAGGTGTGTGACTTCTTGTGCTGCGGAGGTACGTTCTCCTCAACCTCTGTGCACGTGGCGCTTCGAACAGCGGTAGAACTGGTGGCATTGAAAAGCCAAGTGTGATGAGGCTCGTAAAAGTCACGGTGCTGGAAATTGCCTTTTAAAAACTTTTAATCTATGTGCTCACAGAGGAAATAGCAGCTGCAGCGCTGGATCTTGCATAATTTGAAAAAATCTTTGATAGAGCTGAGCCTGTTGTGTGATAGGCGATGTTGGGCATTTATCACGTGTACTCGCAGGTGGGACTTAATATCTTCAGTCGTGTCTGCCTGACCCTGTCTGAGGGACTCACGTGTACTTAAGCCTTGGGAGAATTTCCTCCTTGGATTTTATGGCAGTGAGTGGAGTGTGTAAAGATAAAGGTGGTGGGGTGGTGAGATACAGGAACAGGTTTCCTGGAGAAGCTGTGGCTGCCCCATCCCTGGAGGGGTTCAAGGCCAGGCTGGATGGGGCTTGGAGCAACCTGGTCTGGTGGGAGGTGTCCCTGGCCAGGGCAGGGGGGTTGGAACTCAATGACCTTTAAGGTCCATTCCATGATTCTAAAACATAGAAGATTCTGGGTAGTTTCAGGACCTGAAGGTAAACAAGAAGCCTGCAAGTCAGAATCAAGAAGTTTGAACACGTTCATCTAAACCTATTTCTAAACAAAAAAATAAAAATATTTTAATTGCTGTTTATGCAACTGATGGCACATCAGAATATGGGTTACTAACAACCAGTCTTGAGAAAAATGCTGTTAGGAAGGCTGAGCCCTATGAATTTGGAGTGTGGTTGGTATAATCTGGCTCATGTTCTCCTTCGTGTCCGGCAGGAGGAAAGGTGAGGTGAGAGGGTGGCTCTGTACCCACCAAACTGTCCCATACCTGCATCCTGAGTGTTCATTGGGCTTCTCTTGGGAATAGTGACAACGTGGATTGTGTTTTCATCTGCGAATTGAGCATCTGGTGATAGTCTCCCTGATCTCTTTACGTTAAAACTCCAGTGCATGAGTGGAAGTGCAATTGCACTGATTCCTAGCTCTCTGGAGGAAGAAGCGAGGAAAGTTTGTTGTTTTCATGCTATTTAATACTGTCCTGGAAGTAGAAAACTTTGAGTGGGGGATGAGCTTTACCTTTATCTCTACTAGAACTGTTTTTGATGGAATATTACAGTAGCTGTTCTGAGTAAAATAAACAAATGTAGCTGTACCTCCCCCGAAGCTGATGGGTGTTTTGTGTTACACTGTGACAGTCTTCAGCTGTGAAGGAAATGGTGATTGTGGTAAAGCATTTGGTACCTGAGCTGATGGAGTTTCTGCTGGTGTAGTTCTGGAGTCAGTCTCGTCCATGAAATGAATTGACAGTTCTGGCCTAAATATCGATATAGGTGAGACAATCTTTAGGGGAGGTACAACTTCAATTTTATTACAATGCTAGCGTCACACAACTCAAACTTTAATTATTTTTATTTTTTTTTTTGCTAAAATAGACTACAAATGACACTCTGTTCTTCAGGGCACTGGGTAAGTTACTTACCTTAAGCTGCTGCTGCTTTAAGGAGGTGAGGGATTGTGTTTAAATCGGTGTGGCGCTGTTAAAATAGGACAAACCAGAAGGTCAGGAAGGGTGGTGGGGCATTGCCTCAGCTGAGGGTGCCCAGGAAATGGTTTAAAGTGAACCAGCTGTGGGGATCTGGCCCCCATTTTCTGGCTGTGGGTTAGCTTATTGACTGCTAGGAAAAAAAAAAAGTACAGTATGATGGTGAGACTCCTTCAGGTTCTCCACATCGATTTTAACTTGTGTGGTGCTGGATGTGTGAATTTACATTTGAATATATATTATTATTTTTATTTTTTTTTACAGCTGGGTGATAGGTGAAACCTTTCTCTCTTTACATTTCCATGCTTTATTGAGACGTGATTGATCCTGCTGGAAAGCAGTACCTGCAGCCGGTCAGGGGTTCCCAGCCTGACTTAGAGCGTGCTTCTTGAGGAGGGGGAGTTATTTTCACCTGGGATCATTTGTTTACAAATAGCAGGGTTTTAATTAGTGCCTGGCTGAAACCATCTTGAGAGGAGAGGGTCATTCTTGGGATGGGAGGAGGATTTAGATACTGCGTTGATGCTGCAGAGAAGGGTTTGTGAAGGCAGAGCGTGGCAGATGTTGGGGTATAGGATGTAGAGGGCACTGACCCCCAGATGAAATCTTGATCTCCCCCCCCTCCCTGATAGTGATTTCAGCTGTGCAGGTTGCGATGTGTGAAGGCTCGTAAGCACGTACTCATAATGCCGTCTAACTTCTTCTGGGAGAGAAATCTAGGCATGAACCGGTGCTTTTTGGATCAGCATTTTCACTTCCCTGGTGGGTGACCCCTCTTTTGAGAGGGTCACAGCTCACGGCCCCTTTCTGCCAGCCACCAGCCTCCTGTCCCCAACCCTCCCTGCTGCTGGAAGGGATGTGGAGGGAGCTGGGAATGGGCAGTGGTTCTTGTTTGTTTAGTTTGGAGGGGTGAGGAAAGCATTTTTTAATCTTTTTTTTTTAATCCTGACCAACATAGGTGTGCCCCTGTGATGCTGCTCTGCAGGCTGGGATTATTTTTAGGAGTGGTAGGAGACTATGGAGCTGTGTGGAGAAACTCTGCTGTGCTTTTAAATTGAGGGGAAACACACGCAGCCGAGACTTGGCAGCAGGGGGATGCTGGGGGTGGGGGGGGGACATGATGGATGGGCTCCCACATCATCCCACCTCTCTGAGGACAAAACATAGAGGTGATACGCAGCTGGCAGCTTGACCTTCTTTAAAGCATTAGCCAGTCACCTTAAAACAGCTGTGAAGAAGTAAAAGTGCAGTTTCAAAGACCTACCTGGAAAAAAAGAAAGAAATAAAAATCCCAAGGAGCAAATGAAGGAATTTGATTTTCCTCCCTGCAGGCTCCCTCTTTGATGGGCACTGGCTGCATGGTGGCACTCTGCCTGCTTGCCACCAGGCTGGCGAGTGGCACCCTTGCCCGGTCTGCATGTAGTTGGTCTATTATTTTGGTTTTTATTATTATTTATTCCAAGGCAAACCCAAAATCTAAGGAGAAAAGGCAGGCAGGGAGGCCAGACAGCGCTGCCAGATGGAATACCTGCTTGCAAACAGCTCAGGAAGGTAAGAGATGCTAATCCCCGAGCTGGGGAGATTCCTGTTGCTTCGTTGGGGCTATGTTTAGCCATTCCTCCAGAATGAAGAACCAAAAGTGACAGAAGAGGTAGAAAGAAGAAGGTCGAGTGGAGTTGTTGGCTGTGAGGGTGTGTGGAAGGAGAGAGGATTTGAAACTGTTGGGTTTCCCCAGCTTTTTGAGATGCATTGAGCCCTAAGGGAATCAGACAGGCCTTTTAGGCTGCTTAATTGGTTTAAAATCTTTATTGTTTTATGCACTGTAGTTTTTCATATTGCTGAAATGAAACAATACCTCATCTGAGAAGCAGCATTCATCTCTGGGCCTGCTGAGGAAGGAGGAGGTTAGCAGGGGTGCTCAGCCTTGTTAACGTGCCCAGGGCTGCTGGCTGGCACACAAGCTCCTGTGTTTCAAGGTCTTTTCTAAAAATAGCAGAATGGTAGAATTTAGGTCAGGCGAGGTAAAGGCGCGAAGCCTGATAACCTCAGCCACCACACAGCCTGAGGTACCACCAACTCTCTAATCTTCTGTTACCGCTTCATGAATGATAAATAAGAATAATTTCCTTTGGAGCATAACGTTTTTTCAGCCCTTTCCCATTCCAGTGTCACTTGCCCTGAAAGCTTTCACGGGTTTTGGTATTGGAACATCGTTGAGCTGGGTGTCACAAGGATGAGTCCCTGAGGGAAGAGGGTCAGGAAAGAGCATTCACCTTTTGCTTGGTCAGCTAAAACCAGTCTTTTGGTAAAGCTGGCTTAACGTGGACAAAAGGTGACCTAAAAGAGGGAAACTGTCTAAAAATACCTTCTTGTTTCTACCATTAGCTGAACTCAGCTGGGCTTAAAATTATTGGATGCTGGGTTTTCAGCACCAGTTGCATGATGATCTCCAAGATGCCTTCAACCATTTGCAGACCACGAGTGTAAGCTCTGTACGGTAACACTGCATTTATATACCCAGGATGTTAATGTTTTTAGCTGCCTGCTTGAGGTGTTTCTGTGGGTCAATTTAGTTTCTCAAAGAAAATCTGTGAAGTGTAGATTAATGTTAGCAATGTCTCTGCAAACACAGTTTATTCCTATTTGTTTTCCATAAAAGTGATCCTGTAAAATGGACTATTAGTAGCACTGTTTCCCCTGAACTTCCATTTTTCTTGACTCTGCTGTATTTTGTATCGGAGCTGAATTGTGCTAGCTTTAGAAATCCGGGCGTCTGTTATTTTTAATTAGCTTAGAAAAATCGACTTGTATGTTTAAAGTCACCGTAATTCAGCTGTAATCAGTCACATAATACACTAGAAACTAATGGGATTCATGGACTGAGCCCACACTGATTCTTTTTGACAGGTCTCCTATTGCCACATCAATACACATCCCTCACTGGGTGCTGTGGTCGCACTGGTACCAGCGAAGTGTATTTCTACATGGTTCAGCAGCTCTATTTCTGCCACTCTGTCCTATAACTTGCTTATATACAGAGTTTGCTTCTGTCCTGCTGTTGCTGGAATCGTGATAGGGGACTGTTTGAAAAAATTCGGTCCGAAGTCTCAGCTGTACATTGCAACTTCAAAAAACAAATACATCAAGCTGTGCAATTTAAAGTACTGGAGTTAATGCTGAAAGCTGTACGCTTAAGGTCGAAGACTGATACATCCAGCCCGGACACTGAGTGCTGGTCCTTTTATCCCTGACGTCTCTTCATGTATGTGTGAAGCAAAAATCTCATAGTTGCTCTTACATTTAAATTCACGCTTGAAAGTGCTGTGAGATACTAAGATATTACAGAAATACGGTGTAATAAACTGTAACGTTAATGTGGGTTTTTTGATTGACTTGTCACATACTTGTGTTCAATCGCATCATTTCCAAAGTAATGCATTTTGGAGCTTAAAAATACAAGTTCAACACCCTGTGTGAGCTCTGGCCCCATGAGCTTCAGCTTCACAGAAAACAAAAATATTACCATAGCTGAAAATAATAATGTATTTCATATTCATCAGTGAATAAATATTCATAAACCAGATCATCTGTACCTGATTGTTTGCATTTGACCACGGCTATTAAGCAAAAGCAGTCAAAATTATTCGGTTTTATCTTTGAATTAAATTGGGGTGAATATATGCACATCCAAATCGGGCATCTGAAGGTTTTCAAGTAAAGGTGATTTGCAAAGATCTTGAGCAAAAAGCTTTTACTGGGAGTAGTAACAAAAAAACGACTGGAAATTCCTTTGACAAGACACCTTTATTTTATGTAGTGCAGCGAGAGAAGAAGGTTAGAGCGGCTTCAGACCTCAGGGTTCAGGGGGTCTCCGGTTCTCCCTGCCTTTCTTGGCTGCAGTGAATCGCTCTGCACAGGATGTGGCTGCGAACAGATGATAATGCAAAGTGAAGGGCTGGGCCATGAAAAGCCCCAGGGTGGCTCGGCGTGGTGCTGAGTTCTCACGAAGAGCTGATTGCTTTCCAAAAATAAGAACAGGAACTAGGGCAGATAATCCCTGTAAAACGCACTTTTCCACCCTTCCACCTTCACAACAGTTTTTTATTCGCAGCGTTACGGAGCTTTACGTGTTGATTACATACATAATCCATCTCGGCACACGCTCCTGTTGTGTTCCTGCAAACCCTGTTTGCGAGAACTTCTTTGGGATCCTCTTTTGTGGGTGTAACTTGAGAATAGATATAAATAGATTCACGTTTTGCCATCCTTTAAACCCAAATGTGACTGCGAGCATGACAGTGCTGGAAAAATGATTCTTTGAAATAATTTCTTCTGGTTTAAGTCTTGCGTTTTAGAAGGATAAGGTAAATATCTCCAGGATTGGTGCCTCAACCACCTCCCTGGGCAGCCCGTCTAAGGCTTTATAACCCTTTCAGTGTAAAAATTTTTCCTAATCTCCAATCTGAACCTCCCCTGGCACAACTTGAGGCCATTTCCTTTTGTCCTTATGGCCTGTGACTTAGGAGAAGAGACCAATCCCCACTTTTCTACACCCTTCTTCAGGGAGTTGTAGAGAGCGAGAAGGTCTCCCCTCAGCCTCCTTTTCTTCAGGCTGAACTCCCTCAGCCTCTCCTCATTAAAACTTGCTCTCCAGACCCCTCATCAGCTCCATTGCCCTTCTCTAGAAGGTGCTCCAGAACCTCAATGTCTTTTTTTGTGGTGAGAGGGACCCAAAACTGGACACAGTACTCGGGGTGGGACTTCACCTTATGTAAATCAACAAAAAAATAAGCTTCTTGTGTTTTGGTGCCTTTGCTATCTCAAAGCTGATTTTGTTGATTGAATTGAAATGGTCTGAACTCGTAGTTCCAAAGGGAAACCCTGGAAAAAAATTTCTTAAGTGAAAAGTTGCAGTCGTTGGCATTTGCAAACCAGACCTATACACACCAAAACTGTGGAGCTCACTCATGGGGAGTGGAATTCTCTCATTGGTGTCAGCAGAGCTATTCCTACGCAGCAGCAATTGTAGGGTTGGACGTATACAGAGAAGAGAAACATGGGCATGTCTTCCCTCAGTTTCTTTAGTGTATAATTTCAAGTGCTCTCATTCACGAAGTGCCTTTTCTTAGAAGTGGTGATGTGTAAAAGTAAATTAAATGCAGGGTTTTCTCTCTCTCTCGTGGAAAAGCCTGTGCTTGTAAGATTTACAGGCTGCTTTATAAACCATCAGGGGGAAAAAAAATGGAGAAGTCTTGTAGTCTCAGTGGAAGTGCTAAACCTTTGATGTTTGCTCACCCTGTCTAGATAACCTTGGGATTATCCTGAGGGTTACTAAGGGTATAGTTTGCCTGGGCATAGTATCTTCTTGCAAAGAAGAGCATTTTTTTCCTCAAAGGTAGAACTAATACAGGAATCCTGTATTAATGATGGCTTTAGTCTGACCTAAATCACTTCTGGCTTTTTCCTTATGGATTCGTTTAAGCCTCTGGATGGGGGGTATAGACTCTGGCTGTATGAATCTGCAGTATTTTATCCGCCCTTTGCATTTGCTTCAGCTGTGCAGACATGCCTGCACAAAGCAGCTCTTGCACTTCCCTACCAGGGAGTGTTGATCTGTTCAGGAGCCTGGACATGCTTTTCGCACTTACTTTGCTCACCCAATTTTATAGAGAGCACAAACAATATGTAGTTGAAATAAAGCACTAATTTTGTTTTGTTTTGTTTTTTTCTTCTTCTTTCCAAACACCAACTTCCATTTTCATCAGAGTAGCCAGAATTATCTATTTTGTGTTGGGAAATCCTTACACGCTTCAAGCACTCTGGGTTAAGTTTAGACTACCCTTCCACTCAACCCAACTCCTTTTCTAATTTACCTCCCCAAGGAAACTCTACTGTGTCTATAATGCCCTCCCCAGAGCAGCACTGTGGGTCTTCACAGTAAAATACAGGCACAACAAGCCAGGATCCACTTTATCCAATATTAGACCCCTAAAAATTAGGCATTCTTGTGCAATGTAGGCACCCCTAGGTCTTTTTACAGTTCATGGAAAGAAATGTATTTGCCTGGGGTATGATTCATCTGGGTTCAGGAGTGGTATCTAAGGCAGGGCAGATACTTCACCCTGTGGTGCGGCCTGTTCCTCTCCCTCTCTGCTCTACAGAAAGCAGAAGCTGATTAACTCAAGTACAGACACCTGCCTTTTACACTGAATGTCTATGTTTATGTCCTAAATGAGAGGCCCCCCCCCC
>VXBJ01000889.1:51731-64799 GCA_013400055.1 Nycticryphes semicollaris | reverse complement strand
AGACCCCTGTCAATCTCCAGCCCCAGAGAGGTCTTCCCGGTGGTTCTCCTGAGCAATGCCCTAACGACCACGCTGATGGTGGAAGGCAAATCCAAAGATGGGTTTATTCCATAGTAACAATGAACAAAAAGAGCGAAGCCAAAGCTTTCACTCAGAGCAAACATTACATTTCACAGTCCAGATATTCTTGCTAGAGAAATCAGTAAACTAAATTACTTCCTCTTGCAGTGTTTTATGGCTCAGCCAAACCGCTTGTGTATGCAAAGGCAGTTTTTTCATTGACTTCAGCAGGAGCGAGATAAGGCTGTAGAATAGTGCACCAGAACTGCCACCTATAAAAGCTTTTAGATAGTAAGCTTTTTTCTTTCTTTTTTTTTTTTTTTTTGAAAATGTAAGTAAATCTCCACCTGGTTGTTGATGCTGTAATTGAATCTGGCAGCACCTGTGGCTGCTTCTGCATGTGTTGGGAGTTGCAATCACCCTCCTGTGACTACAGAAAGGCTGCCAGCAATCAGGCTGAAATTGCTGGAAGGGGAGAGAGGTTTGTTAAAAGGAAGTTTGCTAATGGGTATTTAGGAGGTTTCCTAAGCAGAGAAGCAAGATGTGGGTAAGGAGCTCTGTAAGCAGAGGAAATGGTGACTTGTTCTGCTGCCTCCAGGTCTCCTTCTGTCTAGCAAGGTAGGAGTAACTGATAGTCTTTATGGTGATAAAGCTCTAATGTAGGAGGAGGTATGATAAAGGGGTCTCCCTTCTTTTTATGATGTCTAACCTATGGCTGGACTTGGTGATCTCAGAGGTCCTTTCCAATCCTAGTAGTTGATTAATCCTAGTGCAGAGGAGGGTAATGAAGCTGGTGAAGGGCCTGGAGAATAAATCTTCTGAAGAGCAATTGAAGGAGCTGGGACTGTTTAGTTTGAGGAAGAGGAGGCTGAGGGGACACCTCATCCCTCTCTACAACTACTTGAAAGGACTTTGTAGGGAGGTTGGTGCTGGTCTCTTCTCATAGGTCATTAGTGGTAGAACAAGAGGAAATGGCTTTAAGCTGTAACAGAGTAGGTTTAGGCTGAACATTAGGAAAGACTTTTTCACAGAAAGAGTGGTCAGACCCTGGAATGGGCTGCCCAGGGAGGGGGTTGAGTCCCTTTCCCTGAATTTGTTCAAGAGTCATTGAGATGTGATGTTGGAAGATATGGTGTAGGGGAGGAATTTGTAGAGTAGGGCTGATGGTTGGGCTCAATGATCCCAAGGGTCTTTTCCAACCTGAATGAGTCTATGACTAATTCTGTGAGAATTGTATTAATGGAACTTCTTAAAGTGTCTACTATGGTCAAACCTTTTGTTGGTTAAAGGGTTCAGAACCCGCTACAACCAATGCTTTGAAATTACATAAAACTTATTTATTTAAGAGGCCAAACAGACTTGTTGGGAGGTGTAGTACAGGAAGGAAGAGACTTAGAATGTAGAGATCTGGGGGCATGGTGCTATGAGCTTTGATGATTAGTGAATGACTAAACTGAGCCTGTGGTGCCCTTCTGTAGTCTTGGGGGAAAGCGTGAGACTCTGTTTTGTTGAGGTGTTGTTTGGTCTTGAAGAAAGCCGGTGTGCAGGCTTAGTAGGAGATCTGCATCCCCTGTATTGCCCGTGTGGAAGCCCAGTCAGGGTGTACCTCCTGAAGGCTTGTTATCTCTGATGTGAGGCCAGGTGCTGTGACGTCCTATCGGTTATCTCTAGTGAGAAAATAACTGCACATAAGCTCCAAAGCAGATATCATCTGTTCATGTAAACATCCCGTTCGTTCTGTGTATTGTGTGGATTAAAGGGGGGGTTGTGAAGATGTCTGAGATGGTACTGCTGAAAAGCTGTGTTCTGCCTGTTAACTTGCTTTCTCTCTTCCACCAGAGATGTGCATAGAAGGCACTTACCTATTGCTTCTCAGGCCTGTGGCAATGAATTAATAATGCATATGGCAGTGTAGCCACTTTGCTGGGATTTAGAAAGTTTTCAGTCCTGAACAGGAGGGAAGTGACACAGGGGGATGAGCCTGCAGAGAGAAAGGAGACCAGCAGGGCTGTATTTGGATGTTTGAGGCAGAGCGGTTCGGAGTTTCTGTGTTCCTGGCATGGGAACCCGGCAAACCTTCATCTCCTTTTGATATGTCTGCAGGGATGTTGTTTGTTGGGCCACTGATTTCTTTTTTTCTTTTTTCTTTGAGCCTGTGTGATTATTATTGTTGAAATGTAGAGATCTATGAACAAAGACTTCAAATAACTTCAAATTCCTACCCCTACAGCCCAGATTCCCATCCCTGCAGCAATGGTATCAGACTCTAGGGTGTTTCCACCTGCGTCCCATTCCATGCTTCTGAAAAGCTTGCTTTAAATCCTGATGGGGATCAAATAATCCTGTATCCAAGCAGGCTGTGGAATTCTGTCCCTCTTTCTCGCCTTTAAAAGAGCTCAAAGGGAACACCTTTTTACCCTTCCATAAGGAATGTAAAAACAGGATAAGATCTCTTGAGAAATGTTTTGATGGGGAGACTAATGACTAATTTGTTGTTAATGTGTTCTAAGAGCCCTCTGCTGCATTTCTTTGGTCAGTTGTCAGTGGCATCTAGAGCTAGGAACTGTCAGTGTTGGTGTCTCTGGGATTGCAGAGCGATGCCATCCATGTTATCCTTCTCTGCCCCACCAGCCAGAGGCTTCCTCTGACCTCTCTGGGCTCTGAAATGTGCTGCTCTGCTCAGAAAATCTCTCCTGGGGAGAGTGATTAAAGTGACTTTGACACAGGCTATTGTATAGTGGTGAGCTGAACAGCATAATGTTTCTGTTTCTCGGAAGGACTGATGGTTGGGTGGTGTTGCTGCTGGTGGTAGGTGCCGATGCTCACTTTTCTGTGCACCGTAGTCCTCTGTTTCAGTTTGTGTTGGCCCAAAGAAGTTGTGGATGCCCCTTCCCTGGAGGTGTTCAAATGGCAGAGCCCTGGAAGAGGCTGCCCAGGTGGTGGAGAGGTGGTGGAGTCT
This sequence comes from Nycticryphes semicollaris, assembly GCA_013400055.1. Lineage (NCBI taxonomy): Eukaryota > Metazoa > Chordata > Aves > Charadriiformes > Rostratulidae > Nycticryphes > Nycticryphes semicollaris. Next base: position 61,780 of record VXBJ01000889.1, on the reverse strand, counting down.
CTGTCTCTGGAGTTGTTCAAAACCTGCCTGGACAAGTTCCTGTGCAAACCTGCTCTGAGTGGACCTGCTCCAGCAGGGAGTTGGACTAGATGATCTCCAGAGGTGCCTTCCAACCCCTGTGGTGTTCTGCAAGCTCTGGACACCATGGCTGGTGTGATGTTGTTTCAGGATCCTCTGGAAAGGAGGGGGAGTTGGGTCTGCAGTTCCCCACTGTCTGGTCCAGGCAGTACACACCTGACACCTTCTCCCAGTGCTTTAAGAAAACACTATACTTTTCTGCAGCTTGTAGGGTGTGCCTGGTCTTGTCACGGCAAGCTCCTTCATTGTCTCCTCTTGGACATTTTTCTGTGGCTTCCAGGTATTAACAGCTTCTAAATTTCTTCAGTGTGATTAAGCGCAAGGAATACAGTCCAGTGAAGCACAGCTTCTCCCATGGGAATGTTGTCTGGATAAAGGCTTTCCTGTAGCCAAAGTTTGCAGTCTTTTAAGACTGTTTCCAGCATTAGCATTTTCTCATCAGCTTTTTTTTTAATTATCCTTAAAAGTAGCTTGGGGGTTTTTATTCAACAGCTTGGATTATGGTCTATTTATCAAACTCTCTTCCAATAATAAAGCTGGAATTTTTTTTTGTTTTAAAGTAGAAACTCTGACTCATATTTATGTATCTCTGACCCCTATATTCATGGATGAGGCAGAAGACTTGAGGGGGGGAAATAAATAAAGAAAACAAACAAGCCCAAGCACCTGCTACATTGTTTGGCTTTATCTTTATGGTATGATGTGGTCAGTAAAAAATGTTGCCTTGCATCCTGCACTTCTGCTGGCATGCTTGCCTGTACCATGGACCTTCCAAGTGAGCCCACCTGGCTTCAGCAGAATTTCTAGGTGAACTTCCAGTTCAGTGGTTCAGACTGCAGCTGGTGGGACTGGTGGGCCAGCAGGACTGGGGAGGGGCGTGCAGAGATTCAAAAGGTGGGGCTGAAAAGGTGGTGGAAGTACCATAAACTAGTCCCTGTGCTGCTGAAGAATTCTGGATGGTGAAATTGGAGCCTTGATGCTCACGAAATAATAACAATGTGCTCAAAACCATACTTGAATAAAATGGTAGTTTGTTTTGAAAAGCTAAAAAAAAAAAGTAGTATAATTACAGACTCTAGAGGATTCCTCGATAGGTGTCATTTGTCTCACTGATTGCCAGCACCAAAATATAGAGCTGAAATGGCTTTAAGCAAAAGTAAGAGGTGAACCTCAGTTCTTAACAGCGTCTGTCTTAATCTACAAAGGTTTCTTATGATTGCTGTTTTGGTATTTTTCTAACACATCTGTTCCATCACTGCACAGTGTACTGATGGCCTTTTTTTTTTTCAGTTTCAAAGTAAGAATTTTAAGTTTCTGAAAAATTTGTAAGCATGTAATTGCTATGCATATTTATGGTGATTGACTCTCTGATTCATTGACCAAAATACAAGCTTGTTTCTGCAGAAGAGGGAAGTCTTGTAGCTCTAATGTTATAAACCTGCTTTAAGCGTCAAAGCAACCAGCTGGGAAGCAAAAAGTAAAATCTGAAAGTGAAAACCCTTAAAATGTTTGATAATTTCTGGAGTGCCAGGGAGTGTGTGAGGTCAATTGCAAGACATGATGACTATCAAAGTATTGGAAAGTGGTTGGGGCTTTGTGTTTGGTGTTTTTTCTTTTGGTTTTGTGTGGGTATTGGTTTAGTTTTTGGTTTGTGTTGTCCCCCTCACCCCCACCTTAGAAGAGCACAAAAACATAGAACTTGATCCTTCTCTGAAGGTATAGCCCGGAGTTCTCATGGTGGCTGAGGACAAGGAACTGTGTTCTGAGGGTTGTGCTACAGTACCTTGGCCTGCTTGGCTATTTCTTGATGTGATGAATAAGAAAAGGAGGCCTTGATCTTAATGCTACCTCTACTTCTTCCTTTCCCTCTTCTTATCCTCCCACTCATGTTGTAGGGAAAAATATGATACCTTAGAAATATGATTGCTTAAGTGCTTCCTGTGTACCTTTTCTTTAACCTTTGTTTCCTCAGTTACTGTGGAGTTGTTCAACGCTTACAATATCTGACTTGAGCATGAAGTGATACTGCATCTGAAACTCTGATGCAAAATTCTTTGTCTTCAAATTTGGTATTCAGCTTTTTGAGTCATGTTGTTGGCTGACAGCTTCTCAAATCGTCTTGGTCAATCCAGTTTCTTGGCTAGAGAATTTTAGACTTGTATGAAGGCTTGTGATGATGATGAAGAAAATGTCACTTCCAGTTTCATTATGTTTTTGAATTGGATGTTTGAAGTGAAACATGACTTATTGTCTCGGATGGTGGTTATTTTCCTTTCAGAAGGAGGTGACCTGTAGCTTATTTTGAGAGGGATATAAATAACTCCTTTTAAAGACACAGTAATGGCAGAGTTGGATACTGCCAGTCTGTCAAATTCTTGATTAGTAATTAGATTATCTCATAACACTGAGGATGATGATGTAATTGATCGCCCCTGGCACAGCATCCTTGCCATTCCCTCCCTTCCTTTGCCAGCTGGGCAGCTGGAGAGGTGAGGGACAGCAGTGGCTGCTCCTGGGGCTGGGAAATACCAGTCTACTGGAAGGCTGCTGTGTCTGGGCTGCTGGGTAGGTCAAAGAGCTGCTTCTGAGGTGCCACCTTCTGCAAGATGACTTGAACAGCTTGGGTGCTCTCCCAATGCAGTGGGGAGGTGCTCTGGCTGAGAGTGCAGCTTTCTGTCTTGTTGGTCACCTCTGACCCCATGGGAACCAATGACTCACTGTTGAGGCATCTCCAGCTCTGGTGACTGTGTAAACTGGAACTTACGCAGATGAGCTCCCTCTTCCATGGTGAACTGTCGTCTTGCTTCCTGTGTGTTGATTTATTAGGGTTCAAAGGGGTGTGTGTGTACTTAAGGAATTTCTATCCTCTTCACTCCCTTCTAAATTAACACCTTGTTGTGACAGTGCTAGGAGCTTGGTCTGTCCCCAGTGGATGCCACAGGTTCCCCAGCCTCCCTGGCAGTGCTGCCTGCAGCCCACAGCATCCATCCCTGCCCAACCAGACCCTGGCTTGGGGCTCACCCCACTGCATCCTGCAGCACTGCTTGCATCAGGCCAGAAAGCTGGGCTTAATAATGTGTTAAATAATAATAACATTCATTGTTTAATAAAGGAAAATGCTCCCAACTCCTATTTGGTCCCCTATAGCCTTTTGCGGAGCCTTGCTTTTTGTATATTTATTTAGACAAAAATAGTTATGATGTTCTGCCAGAATATCCAAAGTGAAAACAGTCTTAGCTGGGGGATGCACCTTGCCTTTAAATCTGTCGCACTTCATTGTGCTGTCTGTGTCTCTTTAGGTAGTGAAATGATAAAAGATCTTGAAATGACTGAAAACAAGCCCGCTGAGACTTAAAATACAATAATAAAAACTGATATGGTTCTCTTTATTATCCTAATTGCCTGTCTTCTGATGTACAAGCAAATATCTTACAGTTCAGTTGAGCTATGTTCTGCTTAGTCTGCCATTGTATCAGGTACTTGTTTTTTCTGTCATACTTTATAGGTCAGGAATTTATCCTCAATGGAATTGATTAATAGACACCATAATCCTGTTCCACATGTGAGTAGCATGTCTTAAGCACATCAGTAAAAGGCTTCACCATCTTTATGTACATCACTGTAAAGAATTGAACTTAGAATGGAACAACACCATCTGTTGTTTGATAATTTTTTTTAGTACAAGGATATGCTCTTATATTTTGTGAGGTTTAATCACATCTTCAAAGCACTCAGCTTCCTAAAGTGGAATTTATTAATGGTATTAATGATTAGCAAACCTCCATTGAGGTGCTGAAGTGGGTCTGAAGAAGGACAACAAAGCTGGTGAGGGGTCTGGAGAATAAGTCTTACAAGGAGTGGCTGAGGTGCTGGGGTTGTTCAGCCTGGAGAAAAGGTAGGCTGAGGTGAGACCTTAGTGTTCCTCCTTTCAGGGAGTTGTAGAGAGGTGAGGGGTTGGTCTCTTCTCCCAGGTCACAGGTGATAGGACAAGAGGAAATGGCCTCAAGTTGTGCCAGGGGAGGTTCAGACTGGAGATTAGGAAAAAATTTTTACATGGAAAGGGCTATTAAGCCTTGGAATGGGCTGCTCAGGGAGGTGGTTGAGGTACCATTCCTGGAGGGATTTAGAAGATGGGCAGATGTGGTGCTTAGAGACAGGGTTTAGTGATGTTTTTTAATCGGACTTAGGTTGATGGTTGGACTAGACCTCAAAGGTCCCTTCCAACCTAGACAATTCTATGATATACATATTTTTAGGAACATTCCAGTTGCCAGCAGTTATATTCGGGTTTATCATGATTAGGTGCTCTCTTGGTGCCTTCTCGGGCAACACTTGGATGTTAAAAAGATGCACATCAGGGTTTACAGATATTAGTGGGAGGGCATCGAGGAAAAACAGGAATAGTGTGGAGGAAAGAACAAAGGCTACACTTGTGTGGTTGTGTGGCTTACGTCACTTTGTGAACTAAACAGGGTGGTTCTGCTAAGTCTTCTGACTCTATACTTGTAAGGCGATGTGATTTGTGTACCATGCCAAACCATCCCGCTGATAGCGGAGTTAACTTGTTCTCCATCTACCTGTCACCTTGCCAAAAAAACAATGTGTAGAGTTGTGTTGTGGGGATAAGACCAAATGTTGAGGGATCAGTACTGCCTTTGGGAATATTTCTCCCACTCCTTCTCGTGGGAGACTTGTCTGCTTGCTGTCCCCAGCCGTTAGTCTTACCGTTGCACTAATATTTCCTACACCTGCTCTTCTCATGATCTTTTCTGCAGCAATCTTTTTTTTTTTTTGGTGGGGGCAGGGGGTACTAAAAAGGCAGATCTGACAAAGATGCAGTATCTCCATATCTGTTGTTTCTCCTCTAACGTGCTGGGCTTCGCACTTCTGTGTTTGAAACTTTACTTGGCAAAGTACTGATGCAGGATGACACCTTGGCAATGTTGTTACAGGTACTGGTGTTGTAGGCTTGATCACAACAGAATAAATGCCTGTGCTGGTATAATTATGCTGGTGAGGTAAGTGAAGTTAGGGCATCATACCACAACAAATGTTTTTGCTCATAATGTGAAGCTGCAGATAAGGAAGGACCTTCCGGTTTTACTGGTCTGTCTTGGGTATGTCTGTGATCTTAGTGGGTCTCTCTAATCCTGCCTTATCTGAAGCTGTTCCTATAAACTAATAGTGATAAACAGTTAGAAAAGATTAATTTCAAAGGAAAGATTGTCACTTCTGCTTGAACCAAAACACTTATCTGGAAGTCTCTTTCCTTCTACGGTTGGTGGAGGTGTGTGGGGATGGGGCACCATTTAGCACAACTACTTTCATGTATGGAGAAGTCAGCTCTTTCCTACATCCTTAACCTGTCATCTGTCATGGCGACTATAAAGATTTGTTCCCTTGAGCTGTTACTGTCTTGTTACTACTCCACTGTGACCGCTTGCCTCCCTGGCTGCATACAGTGGGCTTGGGGCTTGTCTCCAGACCTCATCTGGTGACCAAGTCTGTTATTATGGGGTGGCTCTGGCACACCTTGGTGGAAAGGGTGGCCACCTCCCCACATACCGTGTACTTTATGGCACATGCCAGGGCGTGGTGGAGGCAAAGTCCTCTCAATGGTATTGCAGGACTGGCTGAGGCAGCAGTAATAGCTCAGGTCTTCTCTATAAAGGCCAGGCACTGTGTGTTTATAGAATTGTAGAATGGTGTGGGTTGGAAGGGACCTTAAAGATCGTTGAGTTCAAACCCCCTGCCACAGGCAGGGACATCTTCCACTAGACCAGGTTGTTTCAAAGGCAAGTGGGGCCAGCTGGGAGCTTGACTGAAACTAGGTGATGTAGCTGGATTTCAAGAAAACTGGTGTTTGTGCTTTTTCTTGGTCAGTGCATTTATAGTTAATTTTGATTACTGCTTCCTTCAGATAAACACATAAATGTTATACCATCTCTTTGCTGCTTAACTTAAATTGACTTTTGAGGCAGCCTGTCTGATCTGTACATCTCGCAGTGCAATGGGCTCTGGACTCCTTGTGGTAGGAACCTTAGACTCCTATTTTCCCCGCCTGATGCAAAAGGCTTCTAATGGTATCCAGCCCTGTGTACACAGGCAGTTTTGGGTTGAGGAAGTGATTCTGCAGCAGCTCAGCTGGCTAAACCAGACAGATGGATTGATTGAATCAGCATTCCTTGCTTAATGAAAACCAAACTGAGTTACTGAAATACCAGCCACGTTCTCTGATGCCACCTCAGCTGATGTGACCACTTCTTTTTGGATGTGATCTGAGAACTTTGCTTTAGCGCTTGCCTGACAGTTGGCCTCATCTCATTTATTTTTTTTCTTTGCTGTGATGAAGTACAAGTATGTATTACTGTTACTGCAGTAACACTGCAATTGAACATTCTAGTAAGAAGGTATTTATCTTAAAGTATCTTATCTTTTTTGTGAACAGTCTCAATTTAGCTAAGACCCTTTAAAAGTGAAAGTTTAAATTTATTGCACTGGAAGATGCTTTCTTGCCACAAACTTGGAAATAGATTAAGAACAAATTGTGTGTGTGCAGAGGTGGTGGTGTTTCAAAAATATTTTAGTTTTTTTTTTTATAATGAGCTAGGTGTCCAAAATATCCACATACAGCAAGCAATAAAACTAATGAACTAATTGTCATCTTGCTCTGGTTGGGAAAACAAAATTAACTAAACTGAAGAAGCCAAAACTGAAGTTTTTGGGTCTGATTCAATGTATGCAGCCAAAAGTAAAACATGTCTTTTACTTGTGTATGCTTGGATCAAGCCTTAAATTGGAAATGGAGGGTGGGGAAAAGTGAGTAGAAAAGGATGGGAGGATTTTCACTGATTTCAGTGGGTGTTGACTCAGATTCTGATTCTGTTCCCTCTTAGCAGAAAGACTCTCTGATTTTATGCTGAGGAGAACCAGATCCTATCTCCTTCCTTTCCCTCGGTACAAAATGTCTAGGGCCTGCTACAGCATGAGCAGAACTAAGCAATCCCACCAGAGCCTGTGGGCTATCTCCTTGTTAAGCAAATGCTGCCTATCACAGATGGAGCTTTAGGCTATTAATCAACCTTGTCGAGCACTGGGAATACTAATGAGAGACCAAGGCTGACACTGATGGAGACAGTTAAACAGAAGGACTCTGTGGTTAGCAAAGGCTAAAACTAGCTTCCCTTGGAAGGGAATTTTGACTATGGAATCTTCTGTCCTTGGTTTTCCAGGGACTGAATTGCTTAATTTTTTTCCAAGCTATCCTGTTTTGGAGAGAGGTCACTTGTAAAGTATGGGAATGTTATTTTATTGCAAATTCATGTTATATTGGTGGTGGCTTTGTTCTTAGAGTTCGAACAGCAGAGAAAAGGCCCAAGAAAATATTTTATGCTGAAAGGGTTATCAAGAAATGGAACAGGCTGGCCAAGGAAGTGGTGGAGTTGTCATCCCTGGAGGTATTTAAAAGATGGGTAGATGTGTTGCTGAGGGACATGGTTTAGTGATGGGTTTTGTGTCAGGTTAACAGTTGGATTTGATGATCTGAAAGGTCCTTTCCAACTCAAGCAACTCTATGAATTGAATACAATAAGCTAGAGTGACTGAAGGAAGTATGTTAGAGCTTGTAATGGGAGTAGTGCTCTCCCAGTTAGTAGATCTAACTGGTCTAATTTGTATGAACATTGTGCTTAAGACCTCCTTATGGACCTGCGCAATTTGCAAAGAGCTAGGCAAATACAGGCCAAATTGCTAATATTCAGCCTTGTAATCTAAATAAGATGCATAGGAAGGACAGGAACACAGGATCATGGAGAGTGGGAGGAACCTAACAGTAGTGATGAGATGTTGGTGCGCTGTGTGGCTTCATGTAAGACCAGCATCCTTCAGAACTGGGATGCAACTATAGTGGTAATGAACCAAAACATGAGGGAAATCCTGGCTTCTGAGGTTTCCTAGTGCTGTCATCTAAATTAGACCCATTCCAACAGAAATACTATACTTTGAATATTATAGTGATTTTTTTAATATTCCTTTTTGAACTGTAAACATAAAGGCTTCAGTATGGTTTTCTAAGGCATTTTCAATTCATAGTTTTTCTCCCTTGAAGAGTGGAATAGGTAAGGCAGCTTCAGAAGATGTACTGTGAGGATGCAGGTAATTATTCTCACTTCTAGTGGTGGAATGCTAATACTGCTGGCCTTGGAAAGAGGTGTTAGTAGTCTGTGAGAATCGATGCAGGTGCAGTGACTCCACTCTCTCCCCTGGGAAATGATTCACCAGCAGCTTAAAGCAGCATCTAACAAAAACAGTTGCCTGCCTTGTGCCAGCAGCTGGTAATGATGTTACAGTGTGAAAATTGCTAATGGGTGAAGAGAAGCCATGGTCTCTTTTTTTTTTTTTTTGTCCCAAGCAGGAAAGAACTGTTCTGAAAACAGCAAGTCTCTTACCTGCTCCTTTAATCTTCCTTTTTAAGTTAAGGATTTGTTTGACTGACTGGCTTGCTCATAAATGTTTCTGAGATTATCTTGAGGTGATCTTATTGAAATGAGAGTGTAAGAGGGCTCTTACCTCTCCTGCTATTATTGTTTGTTTAGGTGTGTAGGTATTTCCTGCAAAGCTGGCTCAACGGAGCAACTGGAGCCTGACCATGCAGACATCTGTAACACAGGAAAGCTAAAAGTTCAAGCTGTTCTGCAGTTCGCATAGTTTACTCTCTTAAATTTGGCAGTTTATAATCTCTTCTGCCTGTTTGTGAATTCTGCTCAATCTCCTAGAGATTGGAATTTTCCATCTCAAAAATAGATGGAAAGGAGGGGGAATGGAACTGAGTGCCTCTGAGAAGTATGCTCCAAGTTATTTCTTTCCTCATTTAGGTAAAAAACCACCAACTTCATGTGAGGTTGTACTTGAGTATCTTCTTGTTCCTTGGACAAGAACAGCCTGGATCTTGGCACTCAAGATCACTAAATCAGACTCTTGCAGGATGCCTGGTTCAACTCCCTGCTCAAAGCAGAGCCACCTCTGGAGCTGGGTACAGTCACTGAGAGTTTTGCTCAGTCAAGTTGTGAAGATCTCAAAGGATTGAGATTCTGCAACCTCCATGGGCAGCCTCGTCTAATACTTGGTCATCCTTATTTTGATCCTCCTTCAGGGGAGCCAAGGGCTTTTGATGGCTGGCCCTTTTAGCATAATGGTCCAAACAATTTTCTACTTCTATGTCGCCCATCCAGCCCACACATCTATGACTTGACTGATCTGGATACCAAGGGAGAGTGTTGAAAGCCTTTCTAGAGTCATGGTAAATGGTATCTGCTGCTTTTCCTTTGCTCAAAGTCTCACCCTTCTCACAGAAGGAGATCAGGTCAGTCAAGCACTATTTCCTCTTGGTAACTCCCTGTTGCCAGTTCCCCATGACTTTCTTCTCATCCTTTGTGTGCTTAAAAATGGCTTTGGAGATTTGCTCCACAGTCTTTCCAGGGGCTGTGGTTAAGTCTGTGGTTTCCCAAGATCATCGTTCTTGTAGAGGAATGTGACATTTCTGCCTTTCTGTAGTTGTTGTGGCAGTTCCAGGAGAGCCGCGACTTTCCAAAAGTGATTGAGAGTGGCACCATAGAGATTCAGTCTGTTCTCCCAGACTCTTCTATTGGACAGAGGAACCAAAAAGGCCTGAGAGCAAATGTTACTTTTCTTCTGTTACCACCATGTCCATTCAGCAACAAAACAATGCTTTTTTCAGTATTGATGCTGCTGACTCTATCAGGAGAAGCTCTTGTTTTCTCTTGCAATTTTTTTTTACTAATTTTGGCTCCATGGGAGCTTCAGCCTCCTTAGGACCATCCCTATATATCTAGGCAGTCCCTGATTCCCTTCATCCTTCTACATTTTCTGTCTGCTTCTGTGAGATCTCATCAACTCATTCAGGGCTGTTATATAATTTGGTGGGGTTTTTTTTTCTTAACTAATAAAGTAAA